>OVAP01000574.1:0-33268 GCA_900406295.1 Aurinia saxatilis
TAGTTTATCTCTAAGTTCATAGCACTAGGTTGGGGTTAATTACCCTACAGACTTAATAAAAAAAATTTGACTAGAAAAATTAACCAAAAACTTTAAATTAATTTTTAGATAATGAGGAACACCCTGAGACTTGAATTACATCGTCCTGCATGTAACATATTTGTGAGAATCAAAATCCTTAATGTATCACATCTGTAAGACTCAAAAAAGGAATTGAAATGAATTGACAAAGAACTAAATAGTTTGGTCCTCGAATAAGGTATATATATTGAGTAAGCACCAAAAGGAGGAATAGGAAGGAAGGAAATATCTTAATTGTCTTAAAATAGTGTGTTAATCCCAAGGTGGGAAAGCTTAAAATCCTAGCAATTGAAACAGGAAAAGAAAGATCCTCAGTATAACAATAAGAAAAATCAGATAGATTCTCCATTTACCAAAGAATCCGACAGAAGATTCTGAAGCAGAGAGACAGAAAAGAGATATGGCCACAGACTTCAAATCCCTACCAGTCATCGGTAATAACGGAACCCCCCCATTCTCTTCTCTTTACTCTGATCAGTCTTTACTCGAAATTCGATGTTGCAGACATCTCTCCTCTACTGCTCAAGTGTGATGACTCCGACATGGCAGAGGATCCCGGCGTAGTTGAGGTTGTCCGGCGACTGGACAGAGTTTGTCGGGACGCTGGATTCTTCTACGTGGTTGACTTTATTTGTGTTCGATTTATTTGTTACTTTTTTTTTTGTGGGTTTGAAAAGGATTTGACATTTGCTGGATGTGAGTGGAGAGCAGATTGGGCATGGAATTTCGGAGGATCTTATCAAGAAAGTCAGAGAGATCACGCGTGAGTTCTTTAAGCTTCCTTACGAGGGGAAACTTAAGATCAAGATGACTCCAGCTTCTGGATACAGGTTTTGTATTGTATATTCAAACAAACTCTTTCTCAGAATCGAATTATCTATAGTGTTGTTGTCGATGATCATTTATCGATTTTTTGTGAACAGGGGATACCAGAGGATTGGAGAAAATGTTACCAAGGGGAAACCAGATATTCATGAAGCCATTGATGTAAGTCTCTAGGGACTAGGCTAGTCTGACTAGTCATGTTTCCATGTGATTCTTCTTTTGATGGTTTTATTGTTTTATGGACAGTGTTACAAAGAGTTAAAGCAGGGAGAGTATGGTGATATAGGCAAGGTTATGGAAGGTCCAAACCAGTGGTAATCTATCTTATATCACAGTCTTTTATCTGGTTATGTTGCGTTGCAATCTAGGGATCTATTACCACAAGCACGTATCCTACTCACGACTCTCTGATCAAATCAAGAATACGAGTTTGTTGAAAGAGTGAAACAGAAACTGAAAACAGAGGAGTAGAGGTAGAAGAAGAAGATTAACACGAGACCTTTTAAGAGTTCAGGCCTCGAGTGAGAACCCTACGTCCTGGCTTGACGGAGAATGTATATATTTCAGAGATACAGATACATGTGACTCCAAGATAAATGATCAAAGACTATGACTCGACTACTTGATTTGTTTTTAACTAACTTAACAAACTCTCCTTTTCACTCTGATAGATAGAGTAAACTGGTTGCAACTTATCCCAACCACATAACAATCTTTAAACCTACTGGTCCTCAATTGATTCTTTGTACCGTTCAAGCTTCAACCAATCCGGTTTAGCTCAAGCACAATGGTTGTTTGCCAACACTTTGTCTTCTGACCATTTGTCTCTTGTTTTTGTGGCGTTTTATCAAAGGCCAGAGAACCCCCAAGAGTTCAAAGAGTTAATGGAGGAGTATATTAGACTATGTAAAGGTGAGTTGAATCCTTTTCTGTCTCTCCTATGTGTTTTGTTGCCAATGCGGAGATTCTTAGTTTATTAAATCATTTCATGGCTTTCCAGATATTTCTAGAAATATATTGAGGGGGATCTCCTTAGCTCTTGGCGGATCACCTTATGAATTTGAGGGAAAGATGGCAGGTGACCCTTTTTGGGTGATGCGTCTTATTGGCTATCCCGGTGCCCCGCTGGTAAATGGCCAGCCCGAAAACGATATTGGATGGTAACTTACTTATCCTTTTGTTTACTATGCGTATCAGCTTGAGTAACTCACTTAGTCTGAATATCTGCGCACCACAATCTGGTTCCAGTGGAGCTCACACTGACTATGGTAATTAAGTTTAAACTCCAAAGTAAAATCTAGTAGAATATCTGATCGTATCTTCATAGTTTTGTCTCAATGGGTTTATAGGCTTGTTGACGCTTGTGAATCAAGATGATGACAAAACTGCTCTTCAGGTATATTATTATGATCTTCTCTCTTTATATGTTTATGTGTAGAAGTGGTCTTGTCTATAAGAGATTGTAACCTTTTTAAAAAGGTGAGAAATTTGGGTGGCGATTGGATATCCGCCATTCCCATCCCTGGATCTTTTGTCTGCAACATCGGCGACATGTTGAAGGTTTGGTCTTCCCACTATCACTTCTATTTCTTGAATATATACCATATTGATAATCTTCCTAGAATCAAATATGTAGATACTTTCGAATGGAGTATATGAATCCACTCTTCATAGAGTGATCAATAACTCTCCTCAATACCGCGTTTGTGTTGCATTCTTCTATGAGGTTATTAACTTTTTGAAACTCTTTTTATGTCTTCCTCTGATGCTACGCACTTAGAACTGGAATCACCTTTTTGAATGTTGTCCGAAACAGACTAATTTCGACGCGGTGGTGGAGCCATTGGATATCTGTAAAGAAAAGTATCCTGCAGGGACAGGATCCCTAGTTTTCAAAAGAGCTGTCTATGGAGAACATCTAGTAAGCAAAGTCCAGACCAACTTTGCAATGTAATGGAGCATGTATCTCTCTCACCCTCATTTGTACACAATCAACCACTGCAGCTTCAAGCCTTGCCTCTAATAAAAAAAGGACCTTTCGCTTTTCTGTTAGTATCATTTCACTCAATGCACATGTGAATTTGCTTCAAGAAAGGAAAAACTCAGGATGGTGACTCAGTCAGAACCCTAATAAATAATCTGGAGGGTGTCACTGGTTCTTGTATTTCAATAGATTTGAAACTCTATAAGATTTAAAAATCCATGAAAATTTAATGATTTTCATTGGTATAATTTGTTTTCATAATTTTATTAACAAGGTTTATGCTTGAATAGGAGTATTTGAATTGATTTAACTTGGAAATTGACATATCGTGGTTTTTACCCATTTTTTACCATGATATTATTAATTTTTATCAAGTTTTATTTATATTTTTGGAGTCCAAATGAGTCTTTATAGGTTAAAGAACGAGTTGGGAGCATTTAGTGATTTATGGAGTATTTTGGATTAATTGGAATGAAGTCTGAAATGGGAAATCAAAAAAGGGAGAAATAACGGCGGTCTAAGTGAATTCTCTTCTACGGCCGTCGTCATCTCCCCGGTGGAGACTGGTGATTTTAGCCACCATCGGAAGAGATCCTCTCCTTCTCCTTTGTTTTTTCTTTTATCTGGTTCCTAGGGTTTTGTCAATGGTGGGGTTGAGTATCTCAAATTTTTCTCTTGAAGATGTGTGGCTCTCGGCGTCTCTCTTGCTTCATTTCTATGGTATGATGTTGTCAGATTTAATCTGAGTTCTAACATGATTCGTCTTAGTGTGAAGTTCATCGATTCATTGATTATGCAGACATGGGATAATATTTAGGCTGAGTGGATTGAATTAATGGCTTCACTAGTTATGATGTTAACTAGGACAAGGGTTAAGTGAAAGATTTGTCTCTCTGTATATTTGCATCCTTTTGTGATTTCTGCTAGGTATTTGGGTCGTGCCGTTTCTACATCAAAGATTAATCGTTTTGGCTTTAAATGTAACAGTGTCCTTTGTTGTTAGGTTAATCAAGTTTACCTTGTTTGGGCACTGATATTGGGACTTTTACCTTTTGTCTGCCGGTTTGTGTTTTCCACAATTTTATTTTTGTTGTTTATAGTTTCGATGAAATAAAATATTGGAAGATCAATCATATTGTTGGGTCCATTCGAAAAGAGTGGAATAGAGTATGATGTATGATTTCCATATAGCCAATAAGGGTGTTACGATTGATATGGTTGATATTTTACCCTTTTTTAGTATAGGCTTTTGATGTTTTTCTTAATGAAACCAAAGAAGTGACGTATGAAATTAATGATTTTCATATTTTTGTGTTTCCAAAGTGTTTTTGTGAAATTAAGATTTTTAGGTCATAAATGGGCACTATTCTCCAAATTCAGCAATCCAACACCAGATGTTCAGGCCCAAATGAAACTGTTGTGCATTTTAGATGTAAGTGAAGTTTGAAGACAATCAATCCACATGAGTTAACTGTCACATGAGATTGGAATCAAGTCATTCATGCTCATTAAAAAAAAGCAGAAATGCCCAAATCAATGATGAGAAGTCTTTCTAAAGGCCAAGCAGATTAAGGCCCATTCGATCGAAGCCCACTTACTGAGGATAATCTTAGCAGCTTCTGGAATTCACTCAAGATAAAACCGTTTGCAGTTAGGAGTCACTAGAATCAGTTGGGAAATTCATAATATATTCCAAACGCGTTTTTGGATAGCGATTCGATCGAATCTCAAAAGTACTCGATATAATCCTGAGGATAAATCCAAATATTGGATTCTTGTCTCTGCTTTGTTTCATGATTCTTTTCCACTTCTTACTCGACCCTCTGCCATATAAATATAACATGCCACAAGCACATAAGAGACACCACTTTTACAAGCTTCCAGGCGAACCATCTCCCTAGTTTTTCTTATTTTCTTTTGTTCTTCATTGTTCGTTGGTTTCCATTTGGATTTGATGTCAAAATTTGTAATGTTTGTTTTCTGCGATTTGGAGAAGTGTCATGAACCCTCTTACTTTAATTTAAGGGAAATTTGTTAAAAAGGGTTAATTTTTTTCTTTGTTTGTGCAACTAGATTTTCTTAACACAAATTTGTGCAAATAGGTTTTTCATTAATGTAAATCCAATTTTATCCTTATATATATAGAACATGGAAGAATATGATAGTTTCCCTAGTTTTTAATTTTTTAAAAAACATAAAACATATTTTAATACCATATATTATTAATTCTAACAATAAAACAATATGACATGTAAATATTTATATATTATTTTTTCGAGTGTTTTTAGTTTTTTTCCTTTTAAAAATGTAAAATATATTTTAATACTATATCTTATTACTGGTAGAAATAAAATAATATGACATGTAAATATCTATATATTATTTTTTCGTGTGTTTTTAGTTTTTTTTTCTTTTAAAAACATAAAACATATTTTAATATTACATCTAATAAAATAATGTATAAAAATATATGATTTATATGTTTTTATGTATGCATCATTTTGTTTTATTGGGTGGGCTTTATAATTTGGTAATACATCCCAAAATAAAATTGTGTAAATTTTTCATTTGCCGATCAATTGAGACAACTATTGGAGGAGATCCCAATCTACCAACAAAATCAGTCGGTAGATAGGTGACTTCGACGTCGGTTGTACTCGGGTCTAAGTCATAATCTTCTAAAACCATCATCTTGAGCTCTTCACGTGTTGTAGTGGAGTCCAAAGTCATTAATTAACCTCGCACACTTGTCTTCATCGATGATAAATCTCCACCCATTCCCAGGAGAAGTCTTCCATACACCACAAACAATATATGTTTGCATCGTGTCTCACACCTGTGACATTCAAGATTTTTTAGGTCTTTATAAAACACAAACCGATATTCGAGATGAATCTGACGAGATAGAATACGGATTCTAACCAGAGATAGAATACGAAGATAGGATATAAAACGAATTCTAACCTAGATAGAATCCGAAGATAGGATAGAAAACAAATTCTAAACTAGGTAGAATACGAAAATAGGATAGAAGACGAGTTCTATATGAGTTCTATCCGCATAAAGATAGAAGACGAGTTCTATATAACGATGTTCGATGTTCAAATCAAAAGAAATATATGATGATGGTGTGTGTGAACCACATCTGTGTTTGTATTCTAATGTATTCACAAACGTATGTTGTCATTTATTTTAATTAAAATTGGTAAAATTAAGAGATATATAAATATTTAGATATGGTAAGTGAGGTTAATTGAGTCATTATGTAGTTCTATCTACCAAAAAATCTAGTTGCACATAGAAGAAAAAGAACCGAACCATTTTGACAAATTCCCCTAGATTTAAATTATAGCATTTCTTATTGTTTTCATGTGTTTCATAAGCATGTCTAAGTAGTTACCTTGTTACGAATATGGTTCGTTAAGGAGTTGGTAGATATGCAATAGAATGCAATGACTAGTTAAGCTTACTTTATTATCAGGGATCTAAATCATATCTAGGATTAACTGCGGCTAAGACACCATTAGAGTATGTTAACCTGAAAACTGATTTTGAAAGCTCTCTAATGCCCACTCTCGGAGAAGCAATTGATTTCTCACACTTAATTACTAGTTTAGAGATGTAAGGGGCGAAGCAGTATATCATATTTACCTGGATCTGGCTAAACTATAACGGCTAAGCCTAACCATAATGATAGTCGAATATTAGTGATTTCAAGCTTTATAGACTTTAGACTTACATAAAATACTACCCTGAATAATTCAAACCACGAATCTCTAAAACATTCATGACGTACTAATCTTTTGTTATTTGAATTATCTAACGTTTTTATTTGTTTTTAGACTTGCTAACACTTTCATTTGACCGAATCCTTCTGATTTCGATAGAAAGATCACCATTTGATCGAACTGCTTCTGCATTCGATCGAATCCATCACTCTCAAAATCATTTTTCTTCTTAACTCGAGTAAACTCGGAGATGTCACTGCGTGCATTTTGCTCTCTGTTAGATTGACCCCTAAATACTAATGCGAACACATGTGCGCTTGCAGAAAATATTTTGGGTGAAAACTAAATCTCCATAAACAACCATTGCTAAAAGTGTATTGCTGATAAAATAAATCAATCGTTTGTTGCTCGGTATACTCAATTCTATTTGCGACAAGTGCAAGCTCGGAAGATCAAGATGAATATGAGCTGATTTTCTCTTTGGATTTATCTTATGTTTGCTTCTTGTTTTGTTTCAGTTTTGTGTAAACTATGTCTCGTAATTCTTATAAGTATCAATAGAATCTTTGACGAAGAAATAAAGAAAGGGAGAAAAGGAAAATGCTGCCTATAAAAAGGAATTTTTTACTATTTCAGTAGTTTTCCTTATTTTAGGAATTGAAAAGAGGATTCCAGTAATTTTCCATATTTTCATATTTGAAAAATAATTTCCAGCAATTCACCTTTTTTTTAGTTCATGTTTTAGGCTATAAATAAATAAATATAGACTTTCAGTCATTGTTTAGTCTATGCTTAATTAGTTTTAAGGTTTTAAAGAAAGTTTGTAGGGAGGAGATTTCTAAACTCTTTTTGTTTCTTTGGATATCTCTTTTTATGCAATTTAATTCTTTATGATGTTTTGCTTATCTATGTCTGCGTAATTCCCTAGTTAGGTTTAGGGTTCTTCAAGAAAAGATGAAAGCTTGTTATTTATATATCTATTTTAGGAGAACACCACTAGTTCTTCATCTGAATTGTGCTTTAATGCTAGTTCATTATTATATGATTGGCCACCTTAAATTAGATCCTAGGTTAATTAATATATGCGAGAGTGTTAGTAAAATTACCTGAACTATTTTAGATGAGTAAGTTTTTCTATTCAGAAAGGAATTTGGTTTAGGAAACTTGTGAACAATTGAACATGTGGTTATTGCTGATTTATTTTCTAGAATTCATAAAGTGATTTGGTTTACTAGAAATCATGTTTAGATAGCTTGCTCAGCGGGATGTATCTCTCTCACCCTCTTTTGTACACTATCATCCACCGCAACTTCAAACTTGGCTTTAAAGGGATTTGGTTTTCTAGGATTTACAAAGGAATCTCGTTTATTAAGAATCAGGTTTAGATAGCTTGCTCAGCGGGATGTATCTCTCACACCCTCTTTTGTACACTATCATCCACTGCAACTGCAAGCTTGGCTTTAAATAAAAAGAACTTTTCACTTCTGTGTTAGTATCATTTATCAATAAATGCACATGTGAATTTTCTTCGAGAAAGGAAAAAGTCAGGATGGTGATCTAGTGAGAACCTTAAAATCTTGACTGATGTTATTTGTTCTTGTATATGATTGGATTTAAAACTTTGTATAGGATTTTTAAAATTCATAAAAATATAATCATTTTCATTGTTATGCTCGAATTTGAGCTTCTGAATTTTTAACTTGAAAATCCATTCAAATCGTAGAACAAATAACACTAAGTTTTTTTAAGAATTTTAAAATGATATAACAACAAATGATTTTGAATGGACTTCCAAATCAATTATAATGTTAAAAACACAATTAATTTGAACTTAACATGGTAAAAAAAATTGGAATGTGTCACATGTCAATATTGATTTAGATTGTGACACATGAAAGTATAAAGTATGACTTCTTTTAAAATTTTTTATTTAGATCAAGGAATAGAGAATTATAGAAAAGGAAGCAGGTGAAAAAGACAAAAAGAACTTTTCATTTATCTCGAAAAACAAATTGTAATTCTAAACTTTTTTAAAAATGAAAGCAAACAATAAAAAAACCTGATTATAGATAGGTGGATGCACACGACGTGAGCTTGATAAGTGACAAAATTATAACTCATAAGATTTTACCACATTTCATGTTTTAGACAAGATTTCGACATATGTAAATTTCGTATTTTCAGTTTTCTAAAATTTAATTTATTCTAATAAATAAAAAGGTGTGAAATGATCTTAGTTTTGTGGGAGAAGGTAAGTCTACTGAGACTACGCACTATCATACCCGAGATAAAGTGTTACTGCCTACATTATGTAAAAATTAAGCTAATAAGCTGCCGAGTTGTGCTTCAATGATGACTAAACGGGTATTAGAAAAAAAAAAGAGTAAATGGAAACGAAAACATTTTAAATTTAAAAAAGGCAAAAAGGTTTGAAAGAGTTCAGCTGAATTAAAAGGAAAGATTTTTTTTTTTTTAAGAAAAAGAAAAGAGGCAAAACAAACTTTATTCAAAGAAAAAGGTTTAAACAAAAAAGTGTTTTCCATTTTCTGTTAATAGGTAAAAAAATAACATTTTTGTCTTCCAACAAAATTTCCTATTTTTTATAAAAAAAATTACTCACTTTTCAGCAATTTTTGCTTTTAGTAAGAATAAGATTAGTATATAATAAGATCTAGACACACCAAAAATTTAGTTGTGTAATTTTATCCCTCTTCTTTATTATTAATTTATGAGATCAAAATTGTTTCAAACCAATCAAATAATAATTTTTCAAAAACTCAAGTTAATGATAGAAACTATTTTACTTTTCGGCAATCAACCATTTCAACGTATTACATCAACCAACTCATCGTCAATCCAGGTGTACCGAAATTCACACAACCACAAACTTGTATAAAATAAATTTTTGAGGGATCGTCGACTATCTTTTTGTACGAATCACTTGTAAAGATGAGAACTGAAAAAGCAGAGTGAACGGACAGAATTTAGAGACAGAAAACAGAACGGCATAAAACATGAACGGGAAACAGTAAACAGAGATGAATCAAGAATTTTATTGATAGAGCTCTCTAGATTTCGAGAGGCTAAGAGATTTCAAGATAACATGTAAGTTATGACTAGCAAGACATATATACTCTCAGCTAAACTGTCCTAGGTCGTAGGGCTTATCATGAGCTTCCTTCATTTCTTCGTAGACTGCTTCTTAGATAACTTCCGTTTCTCCTATGTAAATCGGAGAAATTTCCTTTTTCCGAGGTGAATCGGAGAAATTGCCTTTTCTCCGTTGATCCTTCGGCATCTTTCCTTTTCGTCCTAAACCGAAGGAAGAAATCCTTTTTTGTGGATATGTCCACAAATCTTCACAAAGCTTCTAGTGTGATCTATTGAAAGGCTTGGCTCGGATATCGGCCCATGGTGGAATATCAGACAATTATAGCTTGTTGAGAGTGTTGTCGGACTCAAACGATTGTTCGATAATCTAGTGAATCGTATGTGTTTGGATAGTTACCTCGTTAAAAACCTTAGCAAGGAAAACCACTTAGGAAAAAACCTCACCAAGGGAAAAAGAGTGTAACCATCGAGATCTTTGTCGATCATATAATGAAATGTTCGTCGTGGATCCTTAGTTCTCGCTGGAACTGAAATGCTTGATACGATCCACGAAATCTCATTGTTACGTGATAAGTGGACTCTCCCGCGACCTTTGATGTTTAATGTAGGCCGCGGTTCATGGCCAATGGGAGAAGCTGCGACCCACACATGGTCTGTGGGTCGCGAGAAATACTCGTGAATAAGTTATGCGAGCCGACTGTCCCTCCGGGTCGCGGAACTTGCCATGCTGGTGTTGCCGGGTCACGGAATCAAGGTGTAGGAAGACTGGGCGAGCCACTTGGCTCTCTGGCTCCCGGGAACTCGTTGAAGACCGATCCGCGACCTGGCTTATGCTCGTGGGTCGCAGAATCGATCTGTAAGAGGCTTCAGCGAGCCAACTACATCTCATCTCGCGGAACGACAGAGACAGGGAAAATCGGCAAGCTGAACGACCACCCGGGTCGCGGGATCAGCAGGAGAGGAAGAGAGGCGAGCCAGGAGGGTTCGTGGGTCGCGGGTCGGCTTCGAGAAGGAATCATGCGAGCTGGACATGGTCTCCGAGTCGCGGGAAGGTTTTCCGAGCTTATCGTGAGTATCTTCATGCATCGTAATATTCGTGATTATTCCTCGTCGATGCATTCGTGGTCGTATAGATTCATCTCGATATCTCGATGATTGTGAACGATTTACGATACTTAGTCATTTTCATGCTATCAATCTTGAGGGGTGGAATCTGACCCCCTAATTAGCCCCCAACTCTGCGTTGCTTGTTTAGCTGTGGAGAGTTTCAGTGTTGTATTCGGAGATTGATATATGATAGTTAGTCGCATATCGTAAGTTTCGTTATGACGATAGTTCTGATGTTCGGTAACGGCTAAACTGATGCCTTGCGAAATGTGATCGGCAGGATAAGTTGTGATGTTCGCAGTTTGTCGTACACGAAACTTGGTCGGTGATGAAATTGTTCTCGGCGGGTTGTGACCCTAAGTGTAGGCTACGTTGCCTTAGTTGTTATGTATGGAAATGAGATCGTTGTGGAGATCAAGTCGGAGTATACGAGCATTCTATCCCACGTTTCCCTCGTTTATCGGAGGGGTCAACTGAACTCGTCGTGAAGACAAGCTGCCTACGTACCCGGAAAAGGGATCAAGTCAAATCGTAGTTCATTATTAAATGCTAGCTGTGAAATGCTTGTCATGAAGTATTAGCTGAAAGGCGTTAGCCGCAAAAAAATAGTTGCGAGTTCTATGCCGAATGAAGTTTCATCGATGAGAGGTGATAGTTTCAAGCTAGCTCTTTGACTTGATTTGTATAAATCAATGATAGAGGTGTTTTAAGAGCAGCGTGAGTTGTTGATGTCGGCGTTTTAAGAGCCCATCCGTTTTGGACTTAGTCTCGATGACTTGATTCGGATGAACCAATGAGTTATTGATGTTGGCATTTTAAGAGACTATCCGTTATAAACTTAGTCATGTTGACTTGATTCGGATGAATCAATGAGTTATTGATGTTAGCGTTTTAAGAGTCTGTCTGTTCTGGACTTATTCACGATGACTTGATTCAAATGAATCGTGAACGGATACGACTTTGCTTGGATCATTATATTACTCCATCATTTCTCTTCTTTCACACTTAGAGAAAATTTGAAATTAAGATATGGAAGAAGATGGTTATAGCATTTACCTCAGAGATTGGTTGGAACGGAAGAGACAAGAGTTGATCGATGATAAGAGAAGTCGGAGACGTGTCATGGAAGGCTTCGGGTCACGGATATGAATGTGCAAGAGGAGATGTGACCCAAACGTGCCCATGTATTGTTCCCGCGAGCCATAAAGGCACACCGGGTCGCGGGTTCGATCGAGAAAGAGACAACGCGAGCCAAGGAAGCTCTCGTGTTGCTCCCGCAAGTTACGATGGCAAGCCGGGTCGCGGGATGGGCGACGATGAAGACAATGCGAGCTTCCTTTATGTCCCAATCCATTCCGCGAGCTGCAGGTCTAGTCCGGGTCGACGGTTTCTGCTGCGGACGAAGATGCGAGATGCATCGCTCTCGTGGGTCGTGGGTTCGGCTGATTCGGAGAAGATGCAAGCTGAGATGGATCCTACGACAATTCCGTGAGCCACGAAGGTCTGACTGGTCGCGTATTTAGTTCCAGCTTCCTTCCCGCGAGCTGTGATGTTTCGTTGGGTCGCAAGTCCGGCCTCAACTCTTCTCCTGCGAGCCATGCAAGGTTGGGTCACATGTTGTGGGATGATGATGGAGTGGCGAGCTTCGAATCTCCGGAGACGAATTCTGTGAGCCGAAGATTGATTGATGATTCGGATAGTTAGAGCTCGGGCAACCTTAGGGATGTAGGTAAATCTTTCTCTGGGAATCATGCCTTAGACTCTAGTGGAGAGGATGGTTCAATCTCTATTCGAACAGTGATGACAATGATGATGATAGCGATAGCGTTGTCAGAGAGGACGATCCTTGTTGTGACGAGAATAATAGTAGTCTTCGAGACGATAGTGATGAGCTTGTCGGAGACCATAATGATGATGAGGATTGTTGCGATAGTTTCGATGACCATGTAGTTCGTGATGATCCTAGTCTTGGTTGAGAAGAATTGTTATTTCACCGCTTGCGTTTACTTGACTGTTTTGCCTTGTGATTTTGTTTCTTCATCTAGCCGTCTTGTGTTTTCTTTTGCAAAGTATCATATTTTCGAGATGAAGAGTGCTAGAGCGACGTTGATGGATAATCTCGTTCCTGAAATTCAGTCCACGGAGGTGATAGTCGGAGGACGTGAAAGACCTGTCTTGAAGTCCGGGGGACATGTTTCCAAAGGTGATATGCGACTCATAAGTCATCGTAGGAGTCGTGAAACATGCCGTGAAGTCGGACGAGCGACCCAAAGGTTTCGTGGGTCTCGGGACATGTTTCCGAGGGTGGTATGCGACTCATAAGTCATCGTATGAATTGTGAAACATGCCGTGAAGTCGGATGAGCGACCCAAAGGTTTTGTAGGTCACGGAACATGTTTCCAAAGGTGGTATGCGACTCATAATTCATCGTAGGAATCGTGAAACGTGCGTGAAGTCGGATGAGCGACCCAAAGATTTCGTGGGTCGCGGGACATGTTTCCGAAGGTGCTATGCGACTCATAAGTCATCGTAGGGGTCGTGAAACATGTCGTTAAGTTGGATGAGCGACCCAAAGATTTTGTGGACGAGGATGTGCCGTTGTAGACATCTGTCCGTTGATTTATGTTTTTGTCTTGTAGACTTGGCATATGATTGCCTGTTTGATACTTGATTTTGCCGAGCTCGATAACTCGTGTTATTTCGTTCCTGGATGGCTTTATCCGTTTGGAGATTTCGTCGATAGGCTGTTGAATTCTTAAACTCACTTCTATGAGATAGCCTTCGGATAAATTTCATGTATCTGCGACTAAGATAACTCGGCTTATGACTTTTCAGATAATGTTTTGAGTATGTTTGATGAATCGTCGGTCATGTGATGGAAAGATTGACTGGTGAGTGTGCAATAGCAAGGTTTGTGATGATCCGTTGGAGCAATGCTTGCGCGGTTATGTTAGCTTCTTGGCGAATTTTGGTTCTTAAGACCAACGCGTTGGTTGGGTTTTGATGACATAGTCTTTGATTTGCGACTTACGTTTGTTTGACGATTCGTTGATCATTCGATAGCAAATCAGTATGATAACTGATAAATGAGAGAGAGCAAAGCTTGCAATTATGTGCTTGAGCAATACTGCAAGGTTATGCTAGCTCTTTGGTAATTTTTTTGCTCTCTAAGACCAATGCGTTGATTGGGTTTGGATGGGTTAGTTGATCGGAGCAATCTGGCTTTTTGAGGAAAGAAAATGCATAAACCAAATTATCCCACCTCGCGACGCTGCATCGAGGATGTGCCCATGGGATTTCGTGACCAGTGTGTTAACTGGGTTTCGATTGGCGAATCGGCAAGACGATTGACCAATGAGAGAGAGAGAGAGAGCGAAGTTAGATATTATGTGCTTGAGCAATGCATGCATGGTTTTCTAGCTGCTTGGTGATTTCTGCTCACTAAGACCAATGCATTGGTTGGGTTTCGATGGGTCACTTGACCGGAGCGATCTTGCTTTTTACGGAAAGAAAATGCATAAACCAAATATCCCACCTCGCAACGTTGCGTCGAGGATATGCCCTTGAGATGTTTGTGGCCAGTGTTCAGTTAAACTGGCTTTTCAAGACGAATGTTTCTTTTGAACCCTTGCTCTGCCCTCTAGCAAGAATCCTTCCGATGAACAAATCATCGCACGCATTACCGTAAGAGGTGTTGACATACCCATATGTTTACATTGTTGTGGCCAGAAACAATGGTTGCGTTTTGATACGCCCATAGTGAGCTGTGATAAGATCATTAGCTTTCATCTAAGTCTCTGATGATAGTTTGCGTTTTAAGAGCTCCCGTATGGGATTATCATTGGAGTAGCATAGATCACGATCCCATCTTAGCCTTAACCTCTTGCCCGTCGAGAAGATGTTGAAGTTAAAATTGAGATCATGACTGTATCAGCACATCGGAGAGATGTGGGTGTTGTTGTTGAAGTCGGATCCGTTGACTTATGATGAAATGTAAGTCGCAGAGATCCTTATGAAATCGTGACGTGTGATGAGTGTTTATAATTATGTTCCGCGACCCGTAGAAGTTCGCAGGTCGCGGATGTGCTTTGAAGCTGTGTTCCGTGACCCGAAGAGGTTTATGGGTTGGGGGACTTTGGCTGACTGAAGTTTCCGCGACCCACACTGATCTCCGGGTCGCGAGAAGGTGTTTCTTTGTTGCTTCCGCGACCCATAGTGCATTCGGATTACGGGGAAATGTCTAGATGTCATTTCCGCGACCCAAAGATGTTCTCGGGTAGCATAATGAAGCTTTAATGTTGTTTCCACAAGCTGGGAGAGGCGTCGGGTCGCGGGAAGATAGTGAGAGTGTGTTTTTGCGACCCGGAATCGGTTCCAGATTGCGGAAAGTTGTTCGTGAGTTGTTTCCACGACTCACGAATGATCTTGGGTCGCAAGATGATGTTTCTTCGTTATTCCCGCAAGCCAGAAGTAGCTTTGAGTCGCGGGGTGAGAGCATGCATGTGTTCCGCGACCCACGAGTGATCTTGGGTCACGGAACATGCCTTTGTTCATGCTTCTGCGACCCGGAGTTGATCTCAGGTCGCAAAATGTTGCTTCGGGCATAAACTTTCGAGCTGTATCCTAGCAAAGTGTAAAAAATTGAAGTATGTAAGGAATGTATTGTTCCGTAATACCTGGATTGACGATGAGTTGGTTGATGTAATACGTTGAAATGGTTGCTTGCCGAAAAGTTTTCGCTGGCCGTGAAAATGAGTAGGAGTACACGAGTATACTCTCCCACTCCCCCCTTGTTTATCGTAGGGGTCAACTGAACTCATCACGAGGATGAGCTGCATACGTACCCTCGAAAGGGATCAAGTCGACTCGTAGTTCACTGGCATTGCTTATGTTGAGCTAAGCGTCAGTTCGAGGCTGGATGTATGTGCTCGGAGCATCGGATGCATTGGGTAGATCCTTCATCCTATGCTTCTTTGTTGGTATCTCGTCTTCGTCGTTGTTCCGATTCGGTTTGCGACGTTGGTGTTCTTCGAGCTGGCATATGCATGATTCCTTTTGACTTCCCCATATGGTTTTGACTCCGGATGGTGTTGGGAACTTCACGCATAGATGATAAGTCGATGGGAATGCACGCATCGAGCTGATTGCATTGTAGATTGCTGGAGGATCGGCCACCGAGAACTTGACTATCTTCGTAACTCCTCCGGCTTGGACTGGCAAGTTAACTGTGCCGATTGTCATAGAAGTATCTCCGGAAAATCCAGTGAGTGGCCGAGGAGGTATCGTGATGTCCGAAGGGTCGACTTTCATTTGACGCAAGGTGTCACCGAAGATGACATCTATAGAGCTTCATGTGTCGATCAAGATCCTAGCAGTGGTGAAGTCGTTCATTATGAGCTTGATGATGAGAGGGTTGTTGTGTGGTTGATCGATTACTGTAGCGTCCTTCTCTGTGAAAGATATGGTGCACTCCGAATGTCTGGGTTCATAAGTCTGGAAGGATGCCGCAACTGCTTTTCGTTGGAAAGCTTTGATGGACGAGACAGTGTTGAGATATATTGCGATCCACCCATGATCATGTTAATTCTCTGGCGTGAACCGTCGTTTTGGTCTTCATTGTCGGACATGTTTCCCTTGTTTTGCTCATCGGTTTGAGTTGCTCCTTCGGAAAATCGTCACCTGTATCACGGATAAAATCTTTGATATTGACAGTATTACCGAGATGTCCTGCGAGGAGTTTCTTGGTGAGTTCCGCGCCCAAAGTCCTGTAATTTTGCATTGAGTGGCCTTTGGCTCGGTGGAGCTAGCAATACGCATTCTCGTCGTAGCATGTACGATTGTTTGTCCGTTCTTCCGAACGTCCATGTCCACGTCGAGTGCCAGTGCTTCGGCCACCGCCATGTCCAGAGTTCCTCGCAGTTCCCTGGTGATTGGTTTCTCCGATGTTGATCAAGTAATTATGCGAGCCGGGACCTTTATGATGGATGTACTTTGATGCCGAAGGAGGCCTTCTTGTGTTCTGTTGGACGATGGGCTTTTGAGTTGTTCGCGGAACGCGAGCAGGTGCGTGCCTAGTTGGGAGGATTTGCATCTCTTCTTCATTCATGATGTAGGAATTGGCGAGATGCAAGACATCTTGAATAGTTGACGGAGTGTGATGAGCCAAGTCCTCCCTGAACTCCGATTCATACCACAAGCCTTGCTTGAGTGCATGAAGTGCTGCCTGGTTGCTCATGCCTTCGACCTGCAAGATAAGAGTTTTGAATTTCGAGATGTATGATCGGAGAGATTCCGTCGAACCTTGAGTAATCGACCATAAGTCAGCATCGGTGGTTTTCTGACCCATGAAGATGGAGTAATGCTTCGGGAAGGTTGTAGTCAGCTCGCGGAAGCTGTCGATGGAATTCCTTGACAGCCGAGAAAACCATTGCAGAGCTGGTCCTTTGAGATTTTTGACGAAGAGAAGAAAAAAACCAGCGTCTTTGTATCCCCTTGGGAACTTGGCCCTGTTCAGGGAGATTCAGAAGGATGTTAAGTGCTCTCTTGGATCGGTCGTCCCGTCGTAGAATGGGATTCTGACTTTTTCAGGATCTGGGATACGAGCTTTTGTGATCCTCCGAGTGAAGGGAGTCATTTGTGATTCTTTGAGAACGCGGTTGATTTATGGTGCGCGGCTGGTTGCCTTGTGGATCTGCGAACGCACATCTTAGATAGTAGCTTCTGTTTTGCGGAGGGATGCTCTGAGTCGGAGGATTTCCTCCCTATGCTCCCCGAGCTGATCGTCATCGGAGTATTCTTCGAAGACTTCTTTACCTCGATCATCAGGTTGTTCTGTGTGCTCCGGATGTTGAGTGTTCAGAGGTGGGCTTGACTCTCTCTCACGATTGTCTTCGGTGTGAGGTTGCTTGTTGATCACTGAGTATCCTTGGTGAGGTCGATAGTTTTCTCCGATCCCTGTGGTTACTCCGTTCAAGAGACATGGTTCCTGTGAGCCGTCTGTATTGTGGGATCGAGAGGTGGTAAGTTGAAGACCCTTCTTGAAGCCTTCCGAGGTAGGTTTCGGACAAAGAGTTCCTCCAACCTATCCGCGATGGATTGGTTGATCTTGTCTTGCTTCACGGAGCGTGTAAGCAAGTTGTTGAGCAAGGTGTTGACTTCTGCGAAGCCAGTTTGAGGATTGACGATTCTGTCTCCTCCTCCGTTCAATGGAATCTGTGCGGTCAAACCTCCTCCGTTGAGTGGAGTCTGCATGGTTGGACCATCTGGATGGCTTCCGTTGTTGATTCCTCCGTTTGGTTGTGGAGTCACCATGGATACGTCCGGGTTGGATTGATGGGTAGTTAGTTATTCCCCTGCTATGTTCGTCGTGGGTTACAAAAGATTCTTCATGTGGAACAGTTGATGAGTCCCCATAGTCGGCGCCAAATTGTGTGTACCGAAATTCACACAACCACAAACTTGTATAAATGAAAGTTTTAAGGGATCGTCGACTATCGTTTTGTACGAATCACTTGTAAAAATGAGAACGGAAAAAGCAGAGTGAACGGACAGAATTTAGAGACAGAAAACAGAACGACATAAAAGATGAACGGAAAACAGTAAACAAAGATGAATCACGAATTTTATTGCTAGAGCTCTCTAGAGTTCGAGAGGCTAAGAGATTTCAAGATAACATGTAAGTTATGACTAGCAAGACATATATACTCTCAGCTAAACCGTCCTAGGTCGTAGGACTTATCATGAGCTTCCTTCCATTTCTTCGTAGACTGCTTCTTAGATAACTTCCTTTTCTCCGATGTGAATCGGAGAAATTTCCTTTTTCCGAGGTGAATCGGAGAAATTGCCTTTTCTCCGTTGATCCTTCGGCATCGTTCCTTTTCGTCCTAAACCGAAAGAAGAATTCTTTTTTCGTGGATATGTCCACAAATCTTCACAAATCTTCTAGTATGATCTATTGAAAGGCTTGGCTCGGATATCAGCCCATGATGGAATATCGGACAATTTTAGCCTGTTCAGAGTGTTGTCGGACTCAAACTATTGTTCGATAATCTAGTGAATCGTATGTGTTTGGATAGTTACCTCGTTAAAAACCTTAGCAAGGAAAACAGTTAGGAAAGAACCTCACCAAGGGAAAAAGAGTGTAACTATCGAGATCTTTGTCGATCGTATAATGAAATGTTCGTCGTGGATCCTTAGTTCTCGCTGGAATTGAAATGCTTGATACGATCCCCAGAATGTCATTGTTACGTGATAAGTAGGCTGTCCCACGACCTTTGATGTTTTATGTAGGTCGCGGTTCACGGCCAAAGGGAGGAGGTGCGACCCACGCATGGTCTGTGGGTCACGGGAAATACTCGTGAAGAAGTTATGCGAGCCGACTGCGCCTATGGGTCGCGGAATTTGTCATGCTGGTGTCGCCGGGTCGTGGGATCAAGGTGTAGGAAGATTGGGCGAGCCACTTGACTCTCTGGCTCGCGGGAACTCGTTGAAGACCGATCTGCGACCTGGCTTATGCTCGTGGGTCGCGGAATCGATGTGTGAGAGGCTTCCGCGAGCCTACCACATCTCAGCTCGCGGAACGAGCGAGACAAGGAAAAGCGACAAGGTGAACGACTACCCGGGTCGCGGAAGAGAGGCGAGCCAGGAGGGTTTGTGGGTCGCGGGTCGGCTTCGAGAAGGAATCATGCGAGCTGGACATGGTCTCCGAGTCGCGGGAAGGTTTTCCGACCTTATCGTGAGTTTCTTCATGCATCGTAAGATTCGTGATTATTCCTCGTCGATGCTTTCGTGGTCGTATAGATTCATCTCGATAGCTCTCGATGATTGTGAACGATTTACGATACTTAGTCATTTTCTTGCTATCAATCTTGAGGGGTGGAATCCGACCCCCACAGAAAGCCCCACAATTTCTGTTGACTGAGATCCACGATGTGCCGATGTTGAATGAGTGAAGAGGTGGATGTGACCAATGTTCCGGAATAAGACCCGGCTGGGGGGGGTGGTGGTGGTGATTCATCAATATGATGTAGAGTTAGCCAGATGGACGCAAATTCATATGCGCGGGCGAGGATGTGATCTGCATCAAAATATTTTTGTTCAAAGAGTCTAGCATTCCTGGCTTTCCACAGATGCCAGAGTATCCAAGGAAAGCTTTGTCGCGTCTGAATGGGGACAGTATCATCGGAGCTACATCGGAAAAGGTGGAAGAAGTTTAGAAATATGGAAGATGGAGAAAAGCCCATCAGTGGACTTGGTAAACCTGCCAATTCCCAGACTTGTCTTGCTAGCGAGCATAAGAGAAGAACATGTGGTATTGTTTCTATTCCTGTAGAGAACGTTAAACATTTTGTATCCACCTTTATGCCTCGTGATTGAAGACGTTCTTTGACCACTAGTGCCCCTGATAATGCTCTCCATAAGAAGTGTCTAATTTTTGGTTACGTCTTTATTTTCCAGAGTTTTGTCCACAGAGGAGGCAGGGGTGTGTTATGTACTCGGAGCGGATCAGGGAGTAATTCCGAGATTTTATACCCAGATTGAGACGAGTAACAACCACTGGGGGACATCGCCGAGATGAGGTGATCATTATTGTTGGGATAAGGTTTTATGCGCATGATACGATCAGCATCACTATCCATAAAGATTTGTCTTATGCGCATGATACGATCAGCAATCTTTTGTATTGATATCCTCTTTTTTTTTTGTCGTGTTGTTTTGATATCCTTTATATATATATATAGAAGATAGAGAGATAAATTGATCCGAAATGTTATATGTGTTGATAAAAGAGTGGATTAAGGGACATGTCATTTGAGTTCATTAATCAGACATTTTTAATTTTTAAAATATGTAATTATGATTATAAATATACCTTATAAATTTAACTTAAAGTTACGTTTTAATATTTAAAAATTATATATATAATTAATTTTTGAAGATTAATTATTTTTAACTTATATCAAGATCAAATTATTTTTTTAAACTGCAATAATATATATTTAGTTACCATACAAAGAGAAATACACCCCTATTGCTTTCGATAATATGATGACATTTGCGGTGTCTATGCCTATTTATGCCGTGTTTGTTTTCAAGCCCCCTAAGATTACTTGTAACAATCTGGTTTTTGCATTATCTGATTTTTGGTGGAGTACCTAAGAGAAAAATTCATTAGATTAGATGGAACATAATGTGTTTATCTAAGGATAAAGGTGGTATGTGTTTTAGGGATATTTCGTGCTTTAACCAGGCTCTGTTGACGAAGCAGGTTTGTAGGATAATCCATTTTCTTGACAGTCTACTGGCTCTTTTTCTTAAGAGCATATATTTTGAGGATTCCCCTTTGTTCTTTGCTTCTTTGGGGGTTAAATCTTTGATGCTATGAGAAGCATTTTACATGGTAGAGATCTCTTGGTAAAAGGTTTAAGACTAGTAACTGGAAATGGTAGATCAATCAAGGTTTGAAGATTGGCTTGGTAATAATGGTCCTTGTTATCCCTCGATGAAACTTCGTATGATTGATTTGGAGCTTACCGCGTCATATTCGATAGATTTTCTTCAGAAGACTTGGAACCTAGCCATTTTGGAAGAACTCTTTTATCCTGCATATGTGGAGTTAACTATAAGACATCAACCAATAATATTGAAGAATGACTTTTGGTGTTGGAAACATGCCAAGAGTGGGGATTTCTCTGTTTCTGCGTATTAGTTTGATCACAGAGTAGGTAACTCCCAACTTTTAACTGAAGCTTCTAAACTTCCTTCTCTCAACTCCATTAAGCAAGATGTTTGGTCTCTCCATTCCCTTGAAGATCAAGATTTTTTTTGGAGATGTCTTAGTGTAGCAATTCATGTTGATGAAGTATTAAATTTCAGAGGTATGAAAGTTGATAACATATGCCAGATATGTGGGGTTGAGGGTGAATCTACAAACTATATATTGTTTACTTGCTCTGTGGCTCGTCAGGGTTTTAATTTGGTATTCGTTGGCCTTTAAATTGTTTATGTGAACTGGAACTATATGAATTCTCCTTCAAGCATAAAGGATATTACTCAAAAGGTTAATGATTATTTTCTTTGGGCTCCGTGTCAAATATGGAAAATATAAACTCTTTCTTCTTTGAAAGCAAGTTCTACCATTCAGCTGATACTCTTCCTAAAGTTAACTCATATATGGAAGAATGGTGGCACAAGAAGTTAAGGAAAAAGTTTCTTCACACCTAATCTTATATAATACAGAATAGTTACACTTTTCAGCAAGCTCTGACAGACTACCATGTGTCCTTCTCTATGAGTATCAATATTTAATTTGGCTATTAATTCTTATTTATTTTTTTTTCTTAATTTATTGCAAAACAACTAATTCATCAATTAAATTCTCCATTTTCATATTGTTGGAATTCAAATCAGTGTTAAAAATAAGCTATTGTGAAGTTGAATAACATTAACATATAATGAGATAAAAGAGATTAATCAAATGAATAAAAGTAGAACTACAAATCACTACAATGGACTTGCTTAATTTGATAAAACACGATTTTTTGTAAAATATAGTAAGGTTCACTTTACACTTTCTCAAATTACTCAGGTATTTACTTCCATACAGAAATTTTAAAACTATTTTCTTAAATTGAAGAAGTACATAAAAAATACATTAAGATATTAATTTTTTTTGTATATTATCAACAAGAATGCATTACCATGAAAGTTTTCTTGATAATGTAACAAAGACAAATAGTAATTTAGTAACCACATATTTCATCTTTAATATTTATTCAAATATTTTTAATACCAATTTTTATCCAATATATAAAAAAATTTATACATAATAATTAAATACAAATGATATTTTAGTTCTTTCTTATATTTTATTTTTTAAGTATCAAACAAATCATTTTCACGCAACGTGCGAACTTTCTCTAGTTCTCAATATGTTAAGACACATCAATGGCACAAGCCTCCTGAAGTTTGGTTTAAATGTAGTATATGAGCTTCCCGGTCCACACATTCTAGGCTGTGTGAAGATTCTTGGGTTCTTCGTGATTCCTCATGTTTGGTTGTACTCCATAGTAAATGCTGCCTTAATTATGCTAACAGTCTGGAAGATGCGAGGTTTAGAGCACTCGTCTGGTCTTTGAAAAAATGTTTAACTTGCGTAAGGATATTGTGATTTTTGAATATGAGGAGTCTAATTTGGTTCGAGCTTTTCAGAGACCAAAGGTTTGACTTTCTTTCTCTTATCAGATTTCAGAGGTTCAATCCAGGATATCAAGTTTTTCATCTTCTGTTCTTCAACAGATTACTTCCTCAGCTAATAGAGGTGCTTCCCTATAGCTAAAAGTGTGATTTCATATGGTAGGTATCAATCTTTGCTTAGGACATCAATCTTAGTTCAATGGTTTGTTCTCTAGTGATATAAATGAATCCCCCTTTAGTCTCTTTTAGGCTTCCTGTGTTCATTACTATTTGAAGTTGTAATATGTTTTTTCTCACCTTGCTTTAAAAAAAAACAGTTTATGATACTCCCTTCGTTTCTAAAAAAATGTAGTTTTAGAATTGTTTTTTTGTTTCACAAAAAGTGTCGTTCTCATTTTTTTAATGTAATTTTTAGCAATAAATAATTTAACTCCAATTATAAAAAAATATGAATAGTCAACTTATTAATTAAAGGGGGTTATTGGCACATGGATTCTTAGGAATTTGTAGAATTCTTAAAGTCCATGGTTATTGGCTTATGAATTTTAACAATCTTAATGAAATCCATCATTATTGGTTTGATGATTTTAAGATTTCATTCAAAATCTTTGTTTATTAGTAAAGTTTTGATTTTAATGATTCTATAATTCCCATAAAATCTATTGTTATTGGATTCTTAACAATTTTACTCTTAAACACAACTTTTGAAATCTTAACAATATATATGAGATTTTAAAAATTCTTGAAAAATACAACTCTTTGATAGATTTATCAAATACACAAAACTCTCTCCAAACTTTTCAAAAATCTCTATAAACTTAACAAATCTCAAGATTTTATAAATCAACAAACTCTTTTAGAATTCTACTCCCAATAACACTCTCTAAGGGTATAATATAATTTTTAATATGACACTTGGAGACAGTACGTAATATATTTTAGATGACAACAAGAAAAGAAAAGAAAATAAATAGACATCTATCAGCTACAAGCATTTATGAGTCTTTTAGTAAGAGTACTAGTCTTTCACTAAAGTAACTAATAAACATATCATGGCCAGATCAAAACTTTAGTCTTATACTAAGGGCACTTATTCTTTTTATAAGAGTTTATAAATTAGGTAAGATGTAAACAAAAGATGGCCATCTTAGAGCTGTAGATCAATTGTTTATCTGCGATGGGATCAGTCGTGCGGCTACCAGTTTCGTCGTGTGATGAAGAGGACTATCTGATAATTTATAGGGGATAAGAAGAAAATTTTATAATAGGGGATTTAGTAGTTCGTTTTGTTGAAATGGATCTTTTTTTTCTAACAACCTCGATTGTCATTATCATACGATTCATACCAAACGTTTCCGGGTAGATCACTTATGAAATGGATCTAATATCACGATTTTGATAATTAATAGACTTTGCCGTTTTGAATAAGTATCATGGTGAAACATTTTACAAGTAATCTACTACTCCCTCCGTTTCATAATATATGTCGTTTTAGAGTTAAATGTTTGTTTTATTTTAAGTGTCGTTTTGCATTTTCAATGCAGATTTATTATCGAATTTTCAATTTTATCCATATTTTTCAAACTTATTAATTACAAAAACTAAAGAATAAAACATATTAAATAGGGGTAAAACGGAAAATTTAATTGTTTTCTTAATTTGTGTGAAATATGTCAAAACGACACTCTTTAAGAAACAGAGGGAGTATATAAAAGAGGAATGACACTCTCTATGGAAATGACACTCTCTATGAAAATGACACATGTCTTCCCCTATAATTAAATGACAACTTAATTAATAAATAATAATTTAATTAATTAATGACACTTAAATAATGATAATTTAACTAATTAATGACATTTAAATAAATTAACATATATATAAATTTTCCAGCAAGCCATATTCGAACAAAATTATAAGAATTGTTGCAAAATAAAAATACAATTAAGATATAGACATCAGTGGGACGGTGCACGTAACTAATTTGAATTGTCCTAAACTTTAAGGTATTGAATAGTAACACACAAAAATAGCAATGATTGCAGGGTTTATAAGACTAGAAAAATATTTAACGAATAAAACCCGTGAAACTGAAGAAGAAAAGTTTAATGACAACTCGACTCCAGTAGCCCCGCTCTCCTCTTCACTAAAGAAATATGAAAACTAAGAAACTTTTGGTGAATTTTGGCTCTCTTGGAGGCTTTAGAGGTTGTGTCCTTGTAAAGGACATGACTCATGTGTTTATATAGGCTGAGGAACTTGGTTAGGGATATATAGAAGACATTGGAGTAAATAAGGAAGGATAAGGATGAATTTTGATAGAGGTGGTATTTTACCATTTTTTAGTATAGATTTTTGGTGTTTTTCTTTAAAAAATCATTTGATTTGAGACTTAAACTATTGAATTTCACATTTTTCTGTTTCAAAAGTTTTTTTTTGTGAAAATAAGGCTTTTTAGGTCATAAATGAGCATTTTTTACCAAGTTCAGCAATTCAACATCAGAAGTCCAGGCCCGGATGAAGAAGTTGATTAATTTGTATTGAATTGAGGAGTTAAGACAATCAAGCCACGTGAGTCAGATGTCACATGAGCTTGGAATCGAGTCATTTACTCTCAGGAGTAAGGAGTTAAACCCAAATCATTAAAGATGTGTCAAAATAAAGCCCATTGGAGATGAAAGCCCAACCGATTGATCGCCACGGGCCCATTCGATCTACCAAGCTCAATATTCACTAGAAGCTTCGGGAAAAATATCAGATTAGAATCGTTGTCTTTGAAGAGTTATCAGGATTTGTTCCATATGATCACATGAGATTCATGAGATGCTTTAGACGTGTTTTCAAGATATTTTGATTGAATAAACTAATATTATTCGATTGAACGAGAGTGATAAATGCAAACTTTTATATTCGTATCCAAATCTTCTTCCTGATTCATCTCAACTTCCTGGACGACTCTCTGCACTATAACTGCAGAAGTTTCAGAGCCAGAGAAGAACACAAAAATTTCACAAGCTCACTTGCATCCAGGCTAAATACTTTTCAGTTCTCTTTCTTTTGTTTTCTCTTTTTTATTCTACTTTGGTATTGCAGTCAAGGGAGAAGTTTGTAACCTCTGTCTCTGCAAATTCAGATAAGCCATTATGAACCCTCTTATTGATCGATATGATTGCGATTTCCATTGTTGTTATGTTTATCATAAACATGCTTGAGTAGTTTTCATAGTTAGGAATAAGGTTTTACTGGGGAAATTCATGGTTAGGTAGATAGGCAATAGGGATGTGTAATGACTAGTCAAGGCTTACTTTCTTATCAGATTTAATCTGTATCATAGGGTAAAATTGCTACTAATACACCACTTAGAGTAAGAGATCCGGAAATTGATGTTGAAAGCTTTAATATTTATAGTTAAAGTAGAAAATTGATTTCTTATACTTAATGACTAGTTTGGTTGATTGATCAGGCCAAAGCTTTGCTTTCATTGAGAAAGAGTAGGGGTGTCAATTGGTACCGCGGTCCAGGCCCGTTTGGGCCACCTATGTAGAGGGTATGTGCTTCGTTATGGAAGACAAAAAATTTGCGGGCCTCGCGGTCCAGACCGTTTAGATACGTGGGTTTACTTGGGTTTGCCCGCCAAATATCCGCAGGCACGTGGGCAGCTCGCCGAATGCTATGTTTGCTAGTTCCCTGTTAAAACAGATAAGTGTAACAAGGTGTTTGTTAATATTTTCGAACCTTTGGAGACATTAAGAGTGTTTGACAGACCTCTGAATCCAGATTTTCCTCTCGTCGATGTTCTTCTTCTTTGGTTCCTCATCTCTCCAAATCTCAAATATCTATTCTTCAATCAATACTCAGTTCACCTCCTTTCGATTGCTTCAGATGTCCACAATGAAAACCCATAATCGCAGTTTACAAACGTCATCGAGAATCTCAAATACCCTTTTGTATACTCACTCGGTGATATGTGTAATCTCCGTGAGAAATCTTACAATCACATTGTGAATCTCTGAGATTTCTTAAAGAAAAGCCTTTTAGAAAAACATAATCTTTGCAATGATTCAAGAAGTTTTGCCATTTTGGAGAAGATGAGAGTTAATTGGAAAGATGGGTTCGTTGGTGCTAATGTTGGTATGGCTAGCTTTGTTGTTGCTGTTATGGGGTTTAAAGTTCTTACCTTTGAGCCTATTTAGAGAATTTACTGAGGATTTTTTATGGGATTTGTATTTTTTTTTGGTTTGTTTTCAAACAGTTTTGACAGAGAAGAAAGACAAACATACTTGTTTTCTTCTTTGTTTAAACAGACAAATTTGACAAAATTAGGTGGCCCGTTTAGACCCGTGGGTCGACCCATATACCCACATGAAGTAGCGGAGCGGGCTTGGGCCTCCCTTACCCGGACCGCAGCCCGCACCGGTTTGGAACGCTATGACCGCAAAAAGAGATGGGCCCGTACGATCCGGCCCGTTTGGGCGCGGGCCGGCCAATCTGACACCCCTAAGAAAGAGTTAACTAGGATGTCAATTGAACTAGACCGGCTAAGCCTGACCATAAGGATAATCGAAGTTTAGTGATCTCAACTATATAGCCTTGCTAGACTATTTACATAGTTATTACCCTAAATAATTCAAACCATGAGTCCCTGATGCATTTTATGGCTTCCTAACGCTTTTTATTAATTGTTTACACTCCCATTTTATTTTGTTTTAAACATTTTCAGGCATCAATCGATAGAATACACTTCATGTGTTTGACCGAAAGGCGCATCGATCGATCGATTAGTTCATACTATCGATCGATCCAAAAACTAAAATCTCTTATTTTTTGCTTAGCTCGAGTGAACTCGGACGTGCTATTGCGTACAGTCTGCTCCCTCTGGATTCGACCATAAAGTACTACTGCAAGACCTTTGCGCTCGCAGAAAATATTTTGGGTGAAAACTAGATCCCCAACAATCTCCTTATTTTTCGAGCTCTGCATCAATCGATGCACTATGTGTATCGATTTATGGGGATATCGATGCAACTAAAGCGGATAGAACAAAATCCATCGATTGATGCACTCCTTGCTTCGATCGATTGGACCTTGTTCTTCGTGTGGGATCTTAATGGGCTTCCAAAAAGACATCTCTTAAATGTCTGAGAAATTTCTCTTTGGTTATAAGGTCGAATGACTTGATTCTACTTGAAATGAAAGCTATGTCTTTAATGGGCTTCCAAAAAGACATCTATTTCACGTGGCTATGTTTTATTCAAATCTCAACATCATCCAAAATATTTCATATCTTCATTTTTAGAAAGAAAAAAAAAATCAATTGTAGGATTACTGCTTTGAGCGAGAAATGCCAGTTTTTGTACATAAATGCTTGTATTTCTTCAAAAACACTTTCAAAGCACAACAAGAAAAAAAACCAATTATTCGACAATCAAACAAGCGCAACATGATTATCCTAACAAGCAAACTACTCACACATATTGACTGAAACAATCAACATGATTAAAGAAGAATGCATGAAAAAGAGAATTTCAATAAATAAATAAAGAGGGTTAAAAAAATGGGTGAATTTGTAGAATAACACCCTCTCTCCTCTAAATTAGGAAAATAACATCCATATTTGGTCAATTAAGAAAATAACACAAGTCAAAGATTTTGGGAGGACTGTGATGACTAAAATGTCATTCTCTTAAAAAGGACAGCTCCAATCACTTATGGACCAGTATGATAGTGACGTTAAGTAGTCATCTACTATCTAAAATATTCATCTATTTATTCTACATGTCAATTTCTATGCACATTAAATAGTCATCTATCATATTACTTGAATACATCCTAAATAGATATCTGTAAAAGTTAAGACAAACATATATACTAGCAGAAATAAACATCACATGAATATTCAAATAAATAAACTACGTCAAATAGATGATTATTAGTAAAAGTAGATCGAACAGAAAAATGTAACTACATGTTCACATAGACAATTATTAGTAAGAGTAACAACTACCATATGCTGAAATAGACATCAACCAATTACGGTACCTAGCTAAATAGATAAACACAATACTATATCTATTTACGTCAAATAGATGACTATTAACAAGAGTACATCAAACAAAAATACAATTATAAGTTCACACAGACAGTTATTAGTATTAGATAGGTACCATAGGGCTAATTAAATAGACATCTACCAATTATGTTAGATAACTAAACATATAACTAGATAAGCTAAATCATAAAGAAATAGTTAGTCATCTATTTAGATAGATATTATAACATATCACTATTTACAACTCATGACAAGGCATTCATATATATAAATGTTGATTAATTATAAATAGTTAACAATTCATCATAATTCTACCCATTTACTATCAACTAGATAAGTAAATTCGAAATACAAACCTAACAAATAGGAAACAAACACGTAACAAGTGAGCATCTATTGTGAGAGATATTGAACTGTTTAATCAGAATAGTCAACTTTTATTAAAAACAGCTGGAGGAAAGAGACAAAACATGTGGTCCAACTAAAAATTAAAAAATCTAACAAAATAAAAATCAAAAAGTAATATGTTAAAATAAAAAATATTTGGTGGGTAAAATAGACTTTTTTAATACATGTGATTCCTAATATAATATTATTTTGTCATACTTTTAATTTTGGTGGCAAAAGGTGCTAGTTTTGCCAATTACTCTAAAAAATCTTCTCTATGAGTAGAATCTTCACCCTAGAAGCCCTGTAACAACTCTATTACTTAAGTCTTAATAGAAAATAAGATATGTGAAAAACTAAACCTAAAAACAAGTATTTATACAGCCAAAACACGATTTGAGTATTATGGAGACTTTCCATAACTTATGCGCGGTTTGTGCGTTAAAAGGAAAGTTTCCTTTGTTGATTTAGAGGGGGTATCGTTCGATACTCTTGTGGTGTCATTTGACACCAAGCCAACCCTTGCCTTACTCAGTTTGCTGGCCAGAATGACATGTCTTCACTAAAACGATCATATCTCTTCAACCATGAATCGGAATGAGTTGAAATCACCACCAAAGTGAAGCTAGCTTAATTTCATATCTTGTGTCAAAAAATTAGATAAACAACCCAAAGGGAAGATATCAATTGGATATGATCTTTGAAGCTCTACAGACTGGTTATGCATCATCATTTCGCTAGTTTGCATCCAAAAGCTCCAAAACACTCTAGAATGCTCTAAAATTGACAAACATATGCTATAACCTGTAAATACTAGTAAAGACTCCAAAAAAATATAACTCGATAAAATACTTTATATCGTGGCTAAAAACCATAAAAACCATGATATGTCACAAAGTCACTCTGATGCATTCGGGGAAACGTTCTTATATCACTAAAAAATTGTTCACAAAATCATTAAATGGCATTTGCAAAGCAGTTGAGCGATTAAAAGAAAAACAAAACATTTTTGAAAGAAATGCAGATTCCTATCCAGTTATAGCTATGGGTTAGAAGCGGAATTTTGGATAAAGACTGTTATACCTTGGAAAACAGAATATGAAATACTGCAATGTACTTAAACGTTTTACAGATATCCGAGTAGAAACTAAACAAACCTTCAAACAACAAAGATTCACAGAGTCGAGACATTATCTCTTTCCTTAATCCAAAAACCACCCGTAATGTGACGGTATAATACGATTATGAATCCCATGATATACACCCGTGAGAGACTGATTTTGCAGTACTTAGAAATCAGATTCGATGAACTATTATTCTATGATATACTCTTGCGTAAACTAGACTTACTCGAAAGAATAAAAAAGGAAGAGACCAAAAGGAGAGATATAGTTTTTTTTTTCTTTTGGGTCAACTCGGGAGATATAGTTATAATTTTTTTTTTTGTTTCTAATTATGTTTTAGACCGTGAACTGAATCAATGATTTGAAGGCTTTTTTATAGCGACATAAGAGATCGGTTTTGGACTTAGAGAGTCTTGGAGCCGAAAAGATTTCAGGAAGATATTTTTGGTTCGGTTTATAATTTGAATATGGATACTCTTATCCGAACAAAATCCCAAAAAGAATTTACTTGGTAACGAATTCCCAAGAGCCCAAGGCTGAGCCTGACTGTGCGTTGTGCATTCCATCCTCTCCTATGCACACCATAGTTGTTAGACTTTTGAAATTAGACATAACCTCTCTTATATATATGTACTAGAGAAAGTTCACGTGTTGCGAGAAACAATATTTTTAGGGCTATAAATAATTAAAATACATGAATCAACTAAACATTACAATTTATATTTAATTATTATATATAACTTTTTTTTTATATAGATACGATAAAGAAAATTTGGCATTAAAACTATTTGAATAAATATTTAAGATGAAATATATAGTTACTAAATTACTATTGGTCTTTCCTAAATTTTCAAGACACAAAATAACGTTTTCTTTTGGAAAATTTTAAGAAATACAACTTTTAAAACACTTCTTATACTTTTAAAACACTGTTAAATCCTAGATCCTAAACCCTATAACCTTATAAATAGTCAATATTTAAAATAGTGGTATTTTTGAAAATTTACCCCTTCCCATGATATTTTTGAAAAGTGGTACATAAAAAATGGTAATTTTACAATTCTCTCATTTCTTATTGATGGTATTTAACCAGTATGATGTCTTCAGATATTATTTTGATTAACAACTTCAATTTAAACAAATGTTTTTAAAATATTTACATGAAAATAAATAATTGAGCTAAATATCTAGAATTGATGTGTCATCCAATGTCAATCTACAAAAAAAAATGTTTATATTTCATACAAATTTATATTGTTTATAAATATTTTATTTGTATTATATCATTAGTTTTTAACTTTCTATTCTAATCACATCGTCTATTATAAAAGCTACAATTTTAATTTTCCACAATTATGATTCTCTCAATTGATTAAAGAAGAAAGGTCATCAAATGGTACACCCATATTGAAAATTCCTTAGATTGGTATCATATTTTCATAATGACCGTGCTACCCTTTTAGATTGGCAGAGTCTGCGTGGATCAGTAAGACCCAAGTCAGGCTGAATCAATGAAATTGGGCAGAGGCTGCGTGGATCAAATACAATAACGCAGACTGAAAAAAAAATAGACGTAGAGTCAATGTAAAATGGACTGAAATTTAATATAGTCTTATGCAGACTAAAAAGTTTTTATGGTGGCAGAGTGTAACAAATATGTGATTTATCTTCTGCTTTTTAAAATAGAGAATATGTAATCTATGTTATTTTAATAAAAATTCAAGACAGACTCAAAACAAAAGACTCTACGTCAGGTAAAAAAATATATTAAAAAGAGAAAAAAAAGCAAGAACTTGAATATTCTCACGGTCTGCGAGGTGAAGCCAGAAGCAAATCCGCCTGCACCAACTCCATCTACGCAGGGGAGACGGAGTCAATCACCGTAATATATAGTCAATGCGATTCCCTTTCTAACTAGATCTTCTCAAACAGACAAAAGACAAAAAAGATAGGAGAAAGAGGGGGGAACCGAAAACAATTTTTGGGGAAGAAAAAGGGAATTAGCTGTCGCTGCGGAGAGCGAAGGGACATGAGGAGCAATAATTAAGTCTCCCCTGCGTAGATGGAGTTGGAGCAGACGGATTTTCTTCTGGCTTCACTCTGTGAGGTGACCTTTTGGAGGAGCGTAGAGTGGACTTTTAGGGAAACCTAACTCCATAACTGTAACAACCCTAGAGAGAGACTAAACCGGTTGTAAGGAGTTATCGATCCAAACCTTACCTGGGAGTAAATGATCAAGCTCGACGGTTTGAAAGCACGAGGTGGCATGGTGATTTTCAGTCTTGGTATTTTTGCAAGAATATAAAGATTTCTGGTAGCTCGACGTTTTTCAGGTGCTCGGGATTAAGCTGCTCGGGATCCAGCTACTCGGGATCCGGGGGCTCGGGTTATTTCTCCTTTGCTGATTACCCTGATAACCTTTCCTAGAGGGAAATGTTGAAGATATTTCGTGGGAAGCAGCTGAACCATCCCATAACACTTGTCGTCTTCCGGAGATGGATTAGTGTCATCGAGTAAGCTCCTTGCTTGCTTGCTTCCTTGTCTATATAAAAACGAAACTAGGGTTATTTATGTTTGTAGAACAAAAAAAATAAAAGAATCTCAACATAAAGAAGCTCAAGAAACTTAACCTAAAATCGTTTTCCACTTTGAAACCCTAGGTGCCACAAAAATGCTC
>OVAP01000575.1:0-15716 GCA_900406295.1 Aurinia saxatilis
ATGAAGTTGAGTAGATACAATACCTTCAAAAGTATTTAACGGAAAAAATCATATTTAAAACTCTTAAATAATAATAATAATAATAATAATAATAATAATAATAATAACTAGATGAATATAACATCACAATACTATGAATTTTATGGCAAAAATATATAATAAATATTAGTGTAAAAAATAATCCAATTTTAAGAAGTAAAATAGTCAAATTTTACTATATTATTTCACACACACATATATATATATATATATATATACTAGCACCTAAGATTTATAACTATTACTTTACATAGCGTTTTTAAAAAGTTATTATCTTAATTTATAGTGATTATTAATTTATCGAGTATTAATTTATAGAGTTCTAATGTATCCCAAACAACGCATTTTAGTTAAATTACTTGTTCTTCATTGTTGTTGAAGAAGTTGAGAAATTGATTCACAAGATGAATAAGGTTCAAGAAGATGTGGTGGCATTAGAAAATGAGTCAAAAGCTTGTGAGTTTGAGATGAAAAATCTTGAAATGAAAACTCGAACTTGTGAAGCCATTGTACACCGATGTGAGAAGGAGATTCAAGATTGTATTGCAGAATTTTGTAGCTTGAAAAACATAGTTGTGTGCATTTTTATATATATTTTAAATAGCCACGTCTGAAACGACGTCATTTTCACATTTTTTTATGTTGTCCACAAAATAATATTATATATATATATATTATTCCAAACAACATAACGACGTCGTTTTAGACGTGGCCATTTTATTTTTTAATCAGAATAAAAAAAATTATTTGCTACGTCGGATCTGGTTCAGAAAAGTATTTGACAAAAATTGGATCAATGTAGAATTATGCACTATTTCATAGTTTGTGTATGAAAATTTGAATAATTAAAAGTTTGTGTATGCAGAAACACTATACGCTAATTATGTATGTATTTTCACGTTTACTTTAATTCGTGTATTTATTGACGTTTCTCGCGTGTAATTCCATCTCAGCAAGATACTCGGAACATTTTTTTTTGTTAACTCCAAGTAAAATAATTGAACTTTTATCCAGTCACGGCTTTTTGTAAGTATATAAATAAATAAATAAATAAAAATCGTCACCATTTTCTTAAATTATTTATTGCGAGAAAAAAAATTAAAATTACAACAAAAATAATAAACCGCAACCTAATCCGTTAAACCTCGCCGACGACGACGAACGAAAAAAATGGCTTTCTCGTCTCCGTCGCTCCATCTTCTTCCTCACTACCCCTTCGCTGTAATAGCCCCTAAACGACACCGTTTCAGTACTGCGAAACTCAACTATGAATCTTCATCGTCTTTTACTGTCAGAGCTCCGGCGTCTACTCTCATCGCCGGCGCCGTCTCCGGAAAATCCTCAACCGGGAATAAATCGAAATCGAAATCGAAGTCGAAAGCAAAACCTCCTCCTCCGCCTCCAATTACTGAAGAGGAAGACATTACAGAAACAGTCAACATTGCTGAAGATGTTACTCAAGTGAGTAGTTTTTAAGTATTCAAATTTCATGAGCTAAGAGCCTAAGAACCAATTCTACAAAAGCTTAAATGGATTGTTAAAGTTGGGTAATTTGAAATTTTGGATTTTGAGTGTAGTTGATTGGAAGTACACCAATGGTGTATCTTAATAGAGTCACTGATGGATGTTTGGCTGACGTTGCTGCAAAGCTTGAGTCCATGGAGCCTTGTAGAAGCGTTAAGGATAGGTAAAGGAAGATTCTTTATCTCGTCTAGTTGATTTAGTATTAGTTTTGATCTTGTGGATTGAACATTCGTTGATCTGTTGTTTCTTCCTTTCGACAGGATTGGTCTTAGCATGATCAATGAGGCTGAAGATAGAGGAGACATCAGTCCTAAGAAGGTAATTGCAAATGTTGTCTTTTCAATATTGTTGATGTTTAGGTGTTAGGACACTGTATATTTGTTGATTTGGTGTTATCAATGCAGAGTGTGTTAGTGGAGCCAACGACTGGGAATACTGGCCTCGGGATTGCCTTTGTGGCTGCAGCTAAAGGGTATAAGCTTATAGTGACAATGCCGGCTTCTATAAATGTTGAAAGAAGGATGCTTTTACGTGCGTTAGGAGCGGAGATTGTGCTGACGAGTCCAGAAAAGGGTCTTAAAGGAGCGGTGGATAAAGCCAAAGAGATTGTTGGCAAGACAAAGAATGCTTATATGTTTCAGCAATTTGACAACACAGCAAATACAAAGGTAAAAGCTTATCGAGTTTTTTTCTCTTTTATTCCAGGATTATTTGAGGTTTTGTGGCTTAATAAGATGTTTTCCTTTGCGTTTATTTGGTAAGATACACTTTGACACTACAGGACCAGAAATCTGGGAAGATACAATGGGTAATGTAGATATATTTGTTGCCGGAATTGGAACTGGTGGTACTGTAACGGGTACTGGAAGCTTCTTAAAAATGATGAACATGGATATTAAGGTCTTCCTCTTTCTCTTGTTTTCGGTTTTGTGGTTTGACCTTATGATATCCTTTAATCCTGAACATCCTCAAAAACATAGGTAGTTGGTGTTGAACCATCAGAAAGAAGTGTGATTTCTGGAGACCGTCCAGGTAAGAAGCATTGATCAGGCTTACAAATTCGGTACTTTCAAATTGGGCTGTTATACTTCAGCATATTCCTTACAGAACACTACTACTCGTTTTCTCAGGTTACTTACCGGGAATATTGGATGTTAAACTACTCGATGAAGTGTTTAAGGTTAGTAATCTCATCTTATTGAACATCAGCATTCTGAAACGATGCAACTATGGAAAAAATAAAGGAGGATCATTCCAAACGTCTATAGGTTAGCAATGAGGAAGCAATTGAGATGGCGAGGAGATTAGCTTTAGAGGAAGGATTGTTGGTATATATACCAATCCTCTTATGTTCTCACCTTTTTCCTTTACACAACATCGGTTCTATACTTATGCGGGAATATATATATACACGTTAGGTTGGGATCTCGTCTGGAGCTGCTGCAGTAGCAGCAATTATCTTGGCTAAAAGAGCCGAGAATGCCGGAAAACTCATCACGGTGAGGGAAAAACAGATTTCAATTTCCAGTAATCACATTTAATGATTTAGCTTTAATAGAATTCATAATAACAAACCAGGTTGTGTTTCCGAGCCATGGCGAGCGGTATATCACAACACCTCTGTTTAGTTCCATCAACAAAGAGGTTCAAGAAATGAGATATTAGTAGCTGCTGCCATTATAAGTTATAGCCTCCCAATTTTGATACTTTGGGAGAGTGTAATCTACAAAACTCTCCACAGCATCAAAGAGAGGTGATTTGCATCTTCTTTATTTTTCCGTTGAGTTTCATCTTATCGTAATGGTAATTTTACAAGCCAATGCATTTACAGATTTTGAGAAGGTGACTGCGGTTAGAGCTCACACCAGAACTGGAGAGAATGTATCGAGATCAAATGTTTCTTTTCAAAGATTTTGTTATGTGTAGAAAGATCAGAGACCATGTAGCTTAATGACTTGATCAGAAGTATGTTTCACAATTTGTTTTGAGAGCTTGTGGGCTTTTGGTGTCTAATTGTTTCACATGGAATAGAATTGACTTGGCATGCATAAGGGCCCAACTAAATAATACAACAATTTAATACAACCTAACTCTGGCAAAAAATAAATATAGTTGGATGAATATTGTCATAAATCTAGGACCAAAAATGCCACTAAAAAGTTTCCATTAGAAGGAAAGAAAAAATGTTGACGAAAACCTTTTTCTTTGAAAAGAACGAGACAGGAGTATGCATTGTAAGAGGGACAAGAGATTACACACGGAAGATGCTAGATCGCAAAAACGTATACGTGCCACTTACTGCGAATTAAAATCGTCTCTACATTTGCATAACGTGGAGGCTCCTACGGGTCCTACTCCTACCTTTTATCTCCATATAAGACACCATGCAGTTTACGTTTCTTTTGAGTAAACGGGACGTGGTTTTGTTAAGAAGATACACACTAAAACAAAAAAATATCACATCAAATCCTAAAACAAAACTAACGTGAAAACAAAACCAAATCCTAAGACAGCATGCATTTTACATTTTTTTTGGTTAAACGGAACGTAGTTTTGTTGAGATGTAAACTAAGGCCATCTTCCATGGTGGTTTTATAAGGGGTTCTTATTTCTTTTTGGTATAAAAATAAATCGAAATTGTTAAATCAAAACTAAAAAGTAAAAGAGAGCCTCTTGTTTTAGAATTTTGGAGAAGGGTTTAAAACCCCAAACTTTATTTAATATTAAAATTAATAATTAAAAATTTATAACAATTCTTACCATTGAACATTAGCTAATTGAGGGTAATTCGGAATGTTTATTTAAAAAGAATTTGGGTCAAACTAAAGATAATATATTGGAAGCAGCACATAAGAATTAAAAATATCACATCAAGATCCGATACAAAAGTTAATTAACATGGAAATTGGTTCTATTATAAAACATATGAAAATATCTAATGTAAAACAGAACAATCCAAAATTAAAACGAATAAAAATCTTGATATATATTAGTCTGAGGTTCTTGGTATAACAACAATTTTGTTGGTACATGCAAAGTATATGTGAGTATCATTAACCATATTCTATCCATTTTTCACGTTTCCCAAACGTCAAAAAATCATACCTAATGATCGAACGGTCATGATTGCATCCCCCGCACGAACAAGGGGCTGTGGTTGGATCCTAAACTGATGGGGCTAACCTTATTTGAAAATTCACTCCAATTTCCAAAACTGGTTATTTAAAAAAATAATTAATAAAAGAAATTATAAGAAAATTTATTTACTTTTTTTTGGCAAACCTTGTTAGCAAATTCGATCCAGTTTCCAAAAGTGGTACCAATGATAATCTGATTTCCAAATATATTACAATAAGAAGATTTTTTTCATTTAATGTGAATATCTTTTTAGGTGGTTAAAGTGAAGATTTTTTTTTATACTCACTTTGTTGCAACTTGACTCCAATATTATAGTTAAATAGTCTAGCATTGTCCATAACGAATAAGACAGAAATATATAAGAATGACCGCCATAAAATAATTTCTTGTGTGTATATCTAATAGCACACAGAAGTTTTTTTTTTTTTTTTTATCAACACAGAAGTTGTGTGACAGAAGTCAGAACAGAAACACAAAATCGATTTTTCCTCTGTAAGTTTCATTCTTTTTCTTTTTAGTTTCGTACAAACGACTGTATATAAAACATAGACATATGTTTGTCTGTACATTTTTAATTTTTCTGACACAATAATTCGTAATAATGCATTTACACTTTTCTATCTACATACATCTCTACTTAGATATCTAGACTTTTCGGTATTATTCTGACATTTTTTCCTAAATAAAGGAAAAAGGAGAATTTCTATTTCTAATTCCAAATTTGTTTTCATTTCTTCATTTCTTTTTATGTTGTTGATTTTGCCGAGCTCTTGTCTATCTTCTCTGATCTAGTGATCTTCTTCACTTTTTGAGTCTTTTTACTTGAATTAAGGTAATTTAACTTCTCTACATACTTCATAGATTCAGTGGATATATATACAACAAAGTGTGGGATATAGTATGGTTTGAATCTTCGAGAAAGAAATGAGTTTGAAGAAAAGTATTAGCTCATTTCTTGATCTTTAATGTCCTTCTTGTTTATATAATGATCATTTCAAAGTATTTGGATCACTGTTTGGAATTTGTTGTAGTTATAGTGTTTTGTCAAAAATGCTTAAAAAATATATATATATTCCCTATGAAATTGTCTTAGAAGCCTTACTAATACTATGTGTGTGACTGTGTGCTATTGGTATCCATTAAAAACATTTTTAGTCTTGTTCTTATGAATCTATGGTGATTAGTATTTGATCTGCTTTTTTTTGTTTTTAAGAGATTGTAAGTAATATTTGTTTATGTTAATGTTATTACAGATTAGAGTTAAAGAACGGAGAAGAAGAAAGAACAATAAAAGATGAGTACTCAAGGAGAAATGGAGGAGAGGCTACTACTACGTGTAGGATCAGATGCTAAGTGTCAGAGCAACAATGAGAGGGATGAAAGTCTCTACGTGAGAAAAAAGGTTTGGAATGAAGTGAGGAAGATGTGGAGAATAGCATTACCTTCATCTTTGTTTAGAATGACTTCGTTTGGGAGCATCATTGTGGCTCAAGCCTTCATTGGTCACTCCTCTGAGTTGGGTCTATCCGCTTATGCTCTTCTCCAAAGCACATTCGTCCGCTTTCTCTACGGTCTAATGGTATAAAAGTCTCTAGTTAATCTCATTTTAGTATGTATTTTGATATGGAAACATATCCGATGATTAAAGTCGAAACAGTCTTTAGTCTTTGTGGTGTTGATATATAGGGTGGTATGTCTAGTGCGACGGAGACATTATGTGGGCAAGCATTTGGTGCAGAACAATACCACACAATGGGGATATATCTACAACGTTCTTGGATCGTGGACATAGCCGTGACCACTTTGTTCCTACCGTTCATCGTTTTGGCGGGTCCAATTCTTCGTCTACTTGGCCAAAACTTCGAGATCACAAAGACCGTTGATGAGATCTATCCCTGGATGATTCCTTATGTCTATAGCTTAATTTTCACTATGACTATGCAAATGTACTTGCAAGCGCAAATGAGGAACGCTATTGTAGGCGTTCTCTCGACCTTTTCCTTGATTCTTGACCTCTTGGTCACGTGGTGGTGCGTGAGTTTTATGGGGATGGGGATTGGTGGTGCGCTCCTTGGGCTTAATGTGAGCTCGTGGGCTATGGTGATAGCTGAGTTTGTGTACGTTTTTGGAGGATGGTGCCCGTTCACTTGGACTGGATTTAGTACCGCTGCTTTTGTTGACCTTATTCCTATGCTTAAGCTCTCCATATCTTCAGGCTTCATGATCTGGTAAGTAAAAAAAACTTTAACAACTTCCATACGATATGATACAAATGCTTCACAAACCCAAAGGCTTGAAATAAGATTTCTATTAATAATTGTCGTACCTTGTTCTTTATTAATCATTTTCTAACATTTTTAAACAGCTTAGAGTATTGGTACATGAGCATCCTTGTCTTAATGGCTGGTTATACAAAAGATGCGAATATCGCAATCTCTGCTTTCTCAATATGGTAAAGTCAAAATCTTCTGAGTCATTTACTTATGAATGTCATTCAAAGATCTATATCATCTAAACTAAATCATATTGAAAATGTGCAGCCAATACATATATATGTGGGAACTCAACATATGCCTTGGCTTCTTGGGTGCGGCTTGGTAATGATCTCATGTTTATAAAATGTCCCATCTTGCAATATTCATACTATGTATTAAATGGTGTTTTTTTCTATGCGTTAATTCAAATGTACTTAATGAAATTGTAGCGTCCGAGTGGCTAACGAGCTGGGGAAAGGGGACGCAGCTGCAGTGAGATTCTCGATAAAAGTGATACTCACGGTATCAATAGTTTTCGGAGTGATATTCTCTGTTCTATGCCTAGCATTCTGTGGTCAGATTTCATATTTGTTTACGAATAGCAAAGAGGTTTCGGAAGCAGTGAATGATCTATCGATCATCCTCGCTGTATCAATCTTACTCAACAGCATTCAACCTGTACTCTCAGGTTAGTCACCTCCAATAGTCCAATATATACCCTCATCTTATATGAACCCTTCAGCTGTTATAGTTTGTGTTGTTTTTTTTATCTGTATAGAATCAAACCGGCTTCAAAAGTGAAAATTTCATTCGGTTTTGGTAAAAAATAGGTGTGGCGGTTGGAGCAGGAATGCAAAGTATAGTGGCAGTTGTGAACTTAGGTTCATATTATGCAATCGGTATTCCTTTAGGTCTCATCCTTACTTATGTTTTCCATCTTGGTGTTAAGGTCAGTAATCAACACTTCTAATCTTTCTTCATTTTTCTAAATTTTACATATGACTAAATGTACTTTGTAAACCTTAAAGTTACATTTCATGTTTTGAATTGTAGGGACTGTGGTCAGGAATGTTGGCTGGAATTGCACTCCAAACAGTGATCTTGTGTTATATCATTTACAAAACTGATTGGGAACTAGAGGTAAAGCAAATTATTCTTCCTTCAAATTATAAAATTGTTACACAAGATCATATACAACAAAGTAAATATTCAACGTATTGATATAAAAATTTATTGAAAACCTTTTCATTTCACAGGTTAAAAAGACAAATGAACGTATGAAAGTGTGGAGCCTGAAGCCATCTAATGAGGAGTCGACTCCTATCATAAGAGATGAAGAGAGGAAATGAGAAGTGTTTTGTTGTATATATAAACAATTTCCCCTTGTGGATATAAAACAAAGGTCAAGAAGCTTGATCTCTTTATGTAATTTACAAAAAAATCGTTGTTTCAGAAGTTTGGTTTTACCAAAAAATGCGAACTCTTTTTTTTCAATCAAGAGAACAACCATGATTTTAGATTTACAGTACCAAAAAATTTGTAGAAAAATCCTATGCAACTTTTGCAATAAATGTATTCGCTGACATTGCTTTTCTTTTCTCGAGTCAGAAGAAGAAAATATTCGGCTAACAATTTCAGCAAAAACTGATCATTACATAGGATTTTTTTAGATTACTATATCATAAATACAGGTAGATTGTAGGAAAAAATGAGGAGAAGAATAATTATTTGTACAATAGATTGAAAGCAGGCAAGTCTCTGATGCTCGAAACATCCTCCAGTGCTAACTCACGTTCCAATTGTGTTCTCGTCGATTTAAGAACATCCTGCCACATATCGAAACCGGTTAACACATAACCAAACCATAATTCGCAAACTGTAATAAGCTAGTTTGGTTCAAAGACATTTACATTGAATTCCATGTAGGAAGCTCTTTTAGCAAGCCATTGTGCATCCATCATTTGGAAAGCTATACAGTAGAGATTATCAAACGCCATTTCGTCTTCTTCCAGAAACTCCAAGAACCTTATTCCGGCTACTGTTGATGGTTTACCTGGAGAGGAACACAAAAACACATCGGAAAGGTTTGAGATGATGGCAGGCAGATAAAAGGAAGAGTTATGAAGATTGATTTGGCTTTAGCTGGTTTCTTGACCCTTTTTACCTGATTGAAGATCTAACATTTGAGCCAACATGAATGAGATATTGATGCCAGCTACAGCAAATGGATACTCCCATTCGGCTCTTGTCCCATCTTTTTTATGTAACAATCTTTGGAATGATTCCTGTCATAATCAAATAAAGACCCTAATTATAATTGTTGCGATTCAAAGATGCGCTCTATACATAGGGTTGTGTAAAGTCAGAGACTTTTGACTTTAGTTTTATTTGAAAATGTTTCTTTTTTAACGGACATGAGAAATTCAAAGATGTATATGCGAGTCAGAGATGGATCACTAACCGGATAGGTCTTAGCAAAGAAGATTAGATTCTCCAGTGATATATATCCTCCACCTCTACAAACCAAATTATGAAACCAAACATCAGTAAAATGATTAGAGGTGAAGACGATTCACGTGGACAAAGATACTGTTGTGTACCGAAAATCTGTAGAAGGGTCTGTTCCTTGCCAACCCATCTCCTTCCAGAGTTCGGATTTTAGGGGTGGTAGTTCCCTTTGTGGATAAGCTAACCTCCACAATTGTCTAAGTGCATCCTACGAATCATGAAATTACATAAATCTCAGACAAAAATTCGTGTAATGCAGAATTTTATACAGTAGGAGAGTTCATGAGAACGCTTACTTGATGCTCCATTCGAGATCCATCAAATGGGACTTCTATTCTTCGCTTAATGTTTCTCAGCCTTTCATCCTAGTAAGAGGTGAATATACAGAAATACTACATCAAACTGACAGTGGGAGTCAATTCACCATGGAGAACTAGAAACAGAAAGAAAAAATGGAACATTCTAAGAAACAACGAAACTAAGCAAATGAGAAACAGAGATTCTAAAAGAGGAAGTCATCACCGAGGTAAGTGGGCTACCAAATAAACAACGTACAAAAGTAAGACTCTTGAAGGCATCCAACAGAAAACTCCTTGGATCATTCTTCTAATATTTACGTCTCTTTTTCGTCTAGAGTTAATGAACCTTAGGACTTTAGAACCTTAAGACTTTAAAGTACTTACCATTATTCTTCCAAATACAAGCCCACTAGTACTTAGCAGTCTTGTAAATTTATACATATGTGACAGTAAACCTATAGTTACACAAGTAGCATCACTCGTAAAGGTACCTCAACAAAGCTAAGATCAAGAACCTAATGTGAAAGTCTGAGCTTCAAAGACATATGGTATAGGCTGATACATTAGACTCTTCTTAAACATATCCTTTTGTATAAAATGTTCACAAAATAAGGAAGGTCCTCTCAATTACCTGCAACATACTAAGAGGTGGTGGCAACAGTCTCCCACCAGCACCTGTTTGACCAAATCCAGGCAGAGACAGAAACCTCCCAAAAAGAGAACCAGATCCAAACACAACTTTGGCTGCAAAACAAGAAAAGAAGTTGTAATTTGACAATCCCCCTTTAAAGTAATCAAGGAGTGATAGTATCGATTGTAACAAGACAACCAAACCAAACCTATCCACTGAGCCCATTGTGCAATCAACTGAGAAAAGATCAACGTCCAGTGAACTTGCTGTCTCTTCCGTTCTTCTTCCCAAATATCCTCCAGGGTACGCTCCTAAGAAACACGTCACAGATAAAAATACATAAAAGGGTTCTTCTCATCTCTATACGAAAAACACACACTGAACTACAAACCTCATTGTAGGCATCTCTATTATCACTACTACTTCCCAACAAAGGTTCACTCAAAGTTTCAGCATCTGTTGCATCATAACGTTCATACTTCCTCCCATCTACATCCCCATGATGAAGCCGCCTCCTTAAAGTCGCAGACGCCATCTTATAAAACAACCGATAGAATCGAATAAGCCCCTGCATAATACCACAAATCAGACCAAACAAAAATGAAAACTTGAAGACTGTATCTTGCCAGGAATCTTAATGCAGCAGCAAAGCATAAAAATCTTTCATTTGTTCTGCACACTAGACCCTAATCACAGAACAAGTCCAAGCTTAAAGATCAAATTAAGTGGACAAAAAACGAAACCCAATTACGAAAGATAGAATTTTCGATCTAGCAAAACTACACACCGATGAATCTGCGCAAAGTCACCAACCATTGAATCTCAGAACATCAAAAACAGAGCTCCGTCCACAAACCCTAATTTTGCAATTACAATTCAGACAAAACAAGGATCGTATATAATAACCCAAATCTCAAATTCGACTTTTTTAATCCCAAGACATCACAAAAATCCAAAATTTGAAGGAATCTAAGATAGATTATAAAGATCAAAATAAGACAAACCACGAATTAGGGTTTGATTGATTCTCTTACAGAGAATAGAACGTGATCTGTAGTGAAAGATGAGAGAGCTTCCTTCGAGAGAAAGGTAAGAATAATAATAAGCTATCACCAAATCTGAAGGAAACTGTCACCGCCAACGGCAGAATTTCCAGAAAAATTAGATTAAGTTTTCTTGATCTCTCTTACTAAACGTCACATTACTATAAAGTATACACTAATTAATTACTTTATCACTTTTTGTTGGTCACAACGTGTACGCAGGTACAAGAGACCACGACCCGGTTTACTCGATTTTATTTGTTTGTTTATACATTTTAGTTTTGGTTCATCGTTTTAATGTAAAAAAAACCGGCGATCCAAACTAAACCGGAGAATACTGATATCATGTTGAAATTAATCACAGTTGACTGATTATTAAAATCTGAATCAAAAACAAAACTAAGTCAAGGTATTCATAATAGATAATACATCATCTAAATAGGATTATTGAGTTAGTTAACCCCTTTATATCTGATTTCCTAGGTTAGTCATTTTAAAATAAATAAAATAAATTTTATAAATTTTCTTGTAATTCCAATGTCTCAATCTAATATGATACGGTCAAAACCAAATCAATAATCAAACAAACCAAACCAAATCAATATGATATGAATTTTTATCTGATTTATTTATCTTTGAACTAAAAAATATGTTTGAAGGTTTTTTTAGAATGCTCATGAAACTATTTTGATAGTATTGTAATTCAAATATAACCGAAACCAAATCAATCAATATTAATGCAAAACAATATTCAAAGAAATCCAAATGAATTAAAAAATGCTGTTAAATCATATGTGTTTGGAGTTTCATGACAAATGATGCACACTCACATTATACCCTAAATGTTACAAACAAATGAAAAAGATAAACTCAAAGATAAATGTAATTTTCTATGTTTTATAAAAAAACTAATTAAATATAAAATAAGAAACCACGATACAGTTTAGTCAATTTTAAATAGAATATTTTTTTATTACTTGCAATTAACGGATATTTAATTGGAATAATACAAACTAATCAAGAAAGATTACTTTGTATTCATTCATCCTATTTGACTTTGAATTGTCATTTATTTATTTCAGTTTATTATTTGCTTTTTTGCAGTATTTTGATGCTGAAATACAGTTTAGAGTTAGAATCGAAAATATATCTACCATCTTATTGAAGTAAAAACTCATGATTCAAATGAAGTTTACATACATTGAATATATCAATAAAATTCCATGAATATAGATTTTTAAGTTGATTAGTAAAGTAAGTTGATTTTTTTTTTGTCAAAAGTATTCATAGTGTTAGCTAAAAGTTAAATTTAAACCAGAACCAAAACCGTGTCAAAGATAATTGATTTTCCTTTGATTCTTAGTAAGTCACAAACCAATCATTTAACCGAAATCCGGAATTAAACCAAACTAGTATACAATTGATTTATACCAGACCCGACCCGTAATTGGATAACCCCAGATTCATCCATTTTCAAGCTTCTTCTCCATCAGATCTCTCACTCAATCTCCGACCTTCTCTTAAACCCTAGCGTCTCTCCGACCAAAATCACAATGACGATCCACGCGGCGGTAATCCAGAAACTTCTCAACACGGGATCACATCTGGGCCGTCGAGCAGCGGAACATCATTTCAAGCAATACGCATACGGCACACGCAACGGTATGACCATAATCGACTCCGATAAAACCCTAATCTGTCTCCGTAGCGCCGCCAATTTCGTCGCGAACCTAGCTAACATGCGAGGTAACATCTTCTTCGTGAACACCAACCCTCTCTTCGACGAGATTATCGAGCTCACTTCTCGTAAGATCCAAGGTGATAGTTATAATCACAACCGTGCGATGAATCTTTGGAAAATGGGTGGGTTCTTGACGAATAGTTATAGTCCTAAGAAGTTTAGGTCTAGGCATAAGAAGCTTTGTTTTGGTCCAACTACTTTGCCTGATTGTGTTGTGGTGTTTGATACTGAGAGGAAGAGTTCTGTGATTCTTGAAGCGGCTAAGCTTCAGATACCCGTCGTTGCGATTGTTGACCCGAATGTGCCGTTGGAGTTCTTTGAGAAGATTACTTATCCTGTGCCTGCTAGAGATTCGGTCAAGTTTGTGTATTTGTTCTGTAATGTGATTACTAAGTGCTTTGTGGCTGAGCAGATGAAGAATGGGATTAAAGATGGGAGCAGCAACTACGAAGATTTGGTGGAAGAAGACGATTCTGCCGAGAGTGAGAGTGAGAATGAGGAAGATTTGGTGAAGGATTTAGAGGCTTGATTTGGTGTACTCGTAAGGCCAAGTACGGAACTTTGTAGTTGTTTTCTTCTTAGTCTGTGGAATAATTGTTCTTCAACTTTGAAAATTCTTGGTGTTGTTTTACACATTTGGATTATTATTGGTACTAGATTGTTGTTGGCAACATTGGAGGAATGTTCATTTTGTTGGAATGATATTAGATTTAGTGTAAGAAACAAACGAGTTAGGATTGGATCTTGGAATCTTGTTTAATGTTGCCTTAGTCTTTCCCTCTGCAATTCATTGTGAATGGCAGTGGTTGCTGTAGTGTTTTGGAATGATCTATGTACTGAATGTTAGTCAAGAGATTGTTTTTGTATTGAGATTTTAAAACGTTAGGTTTGGTTCTCTACTTTCTGGTCATTTGGAGTTATTTCAGCCTCAGGTGGTCACAGTGATTCCGCTTCCAAGGCCAGGCATATCAATCCTCTTTACCCATGAGTTTTAATTGCTCTTGTTTATCCATATCATCAAGAACAATTAGAACTTTCGTATACAGAAACCTTTCCTTAACTATGAGTACACTGCCGTGCTCCATTACCATATATCCTTCACATTGTCAACGAAGCAATGAGCTTGAAACCGACTCGAAAGATGGTTGTAAAGACATCTACCAACACTACCTATTCCCCAACTTCTTATCATTCAAACCTCTCCATGATGTCTAGAAATCAGAGACTGCAAGAGACCAATGGTAACTCGTTCCAATCAACTCCTCTGAATCATCTAGTGAAGTGGAAACCAACTGATCCAAAATGTCTTATAACAGTCTTGTTTAATCCGGACCATTTAGGTATCCAAAGTCATGGATTCCCATTTACTACAAGGCTCAAGAACAAACACAAACCTTTTTTTTCCTGGTCAACGATATCTGAAGAAAAGAAAATCAGCATTAAGTAACAATGATTAGCCATAGACACATCCGTTTAGAATGCATAGATCAAAGTCTCTAGAAAGAGAAAAAACAAACAAACATCAGAAATGCATTAATAGGCTACTGCTATATGAACAAAACAATGGGATTAGATATATAACAAACACTCTTCTAAGCCTGTCATTTTCTTTTCATTCTTCAGCTTCCTCTTCTTCTGCTTCTCCTTTTAAAGCTGCTTCTTTTTCTTTTTCTCCTACACGGCGGATGGAGATATAGAGCTTCAATGAACCCCGACTTAGGAAAGAGTCAGGAACTTCCATGAAATCCTCGCACTCCTCGTCAGGAGCTTGAGAGCTAATTTTCTGAATCCTATTCATCTCCCCTGGTGGCTCAAATTTCGTCGTGTGGGATCTTTCCGAATAGTAGATATCATAAGAGTACTCCCCAACTCCTGGAACAGAAGGTGCTATACAGTTGACAGTCACATGCAAACCGGCTGGCACCTTGAAACACTGAACCACAACCAATGGACCATCTCTAGATTCCTGAATGACATAATCCTTCTTACCATAGTACAGCCAAGTGAGGTGGCGAATGCCAGGCTCGAAAGAGTCCCAAGTTTCATCATGCTTTGCAAGGTAGTGACTGTAGAGATCCTTGTATACACCGGAGTAATCGCAGTCTGGTGCAGGGCAGTAGCAGAGAGCGAAGGGACATTCCTTCTCATGGACTAATTCTATGCCATAAGAGAACTCCTCGGTGCAACCACGTTTGGCGTTTGGGCAAGGGACAATAAACGTTTCTATGACTGCCTCCAAACTTCTGACTCGTATGTTACCAATGGGGAAAGTGCAGAAAGGACATCTGTTCCTCAGTTTAGTACAGCAAGAAGAGCAAGCTATATGTGAATTGTCACACTGAAAAACAAAAATCCCACAGTTAGTTCTGAAAAGGAAAAAACGTAACAATGAAGCATGACGTGTTTAGTGACATTCTGTGATGACATTAATATATAAATTCGTGATCAACAAAAGCTATAATCTCTCACATATATGCGATAGCAGGACACTTGATTTATTTCAAATACAGCAATGTTCCCCCCCCCCCCCCCAAAAAA
>OVAP01000575.1:15742-33193 GCA_900406295.1 Aurinia saxatilis
TCCCCCCCCCCCCCCAAAAAAATCATCCAACTCAAAACCCACAAGGATTGAAAGAAAAGGAGGAACAATGCAAAACCTGAAAGATCTGGTCAGTCATTGGGTGAAAGCAAACTGGACAATCCAAAACATTTATATTAGACATGGTTACCACAACATTCTGAATTCCAGTGGCCTCTCCTCCCCCATTCTCGCCCTCTTCTTCTTCTTCGTTTAAGGATTCTGTATCACCTTCACCAATGGAGGAAAGTTGTTGCCTCTTTCGGCTGTTGTCCGAAGCTTCTCCAGCAATGGCATTTGGGCAATGGACAATAATAGTTTCTATGACTGCCTCCAAACTTTTGACTCGTATGATACCAATGGGGAAAGTGCAGAAAGGACATCTGTTCCTCAGTTTAGTACAACAAGAGGAGCACGCTATGTGTGAATTGTCACACTGAAAAGCGAAAAAACCCCACATAGTTAGTTCTCAATAACCAAAGTATTAATGTTATTAACGACTAACGAGTATTCTGAAAAGGAAAAACGTAACAATGAATCATGAAATGTTTGGTGACATTCTGTGATGAGTTCATAAATTTATAGCTAAACAGAGTTATCTCATATAAATTTAGGATTAACAAAAACTTTGATTCCTCTCACACATGTGAACCTTCATTTTCCTTCAAATAACAACATTTCCTCCAAAAAACTATCCAGATAACTAAGCCACAAGAGTTTCTAAAAGTGAATCAAAGAATGAGCCAAAAGAGGAAAGAAACCATACTTGAAAGATAGGAGTTTCTAGTGGGTGACAACAAACTGGACAATCCATAAAATCTAGATCAGACATCTTCCCGGTTAGTGCCTTGTGTACCACCAAATTTTGATTTCCTCCACCATTCTCTTCTTCTCCTTCTTCTTCTACTACTACTTCGTTTAGGGGTTCTGCTTCGTCTTCAACAATGGTGGAAATTCGTTGTCTCTTTCGGGTGCTGCTCGAAGCTTCTTCGGAAATGGCGTTCGTTTCTTTCACCATCGTTATCGGAGCTCTCTGGAGTTGCATGCAAATGCTCTTAACATTTATGGAAAGAGCAAAAAGGCGGGAAAACCCCTAGTTTTCTTTTCTGTTTTCCCGCCAGAAATTCCAGGGTCAGAGATAGAGGCCCATTGACTCTAATTAGGCCCATTGTTTCTCTATGGTGACCCACCATCAAATAAAATTAGGGTCAGTAAAGAGTTTGTTAATGATTTAGATGTAGAAGTTTTTTCATGCTTTGTTACAAAAACATGGGTTTGAGTTGCATTGCTTAATATTAATCAAAGACTAATCTGTCCTAATTCCAAAAGCACTGGGAAAACTTAAAAGACTAATCTCATCATCTGAAATTCAGAAGACTAATTCAGTTGGAATTCAGAATCCAGTGAATCACACCACAGTAAGAAGAATATGAGTCATAGTTGAAGAAGAAGAGAGGTTTGATTCCATAAATTATATCTAATCTACAAAGAATAGAGTAACATTTGTCAAAACTTTCTTCATAGATTTGAAAAAATGTTATGGAATCAAATGACTAGCTAGAACAAAGTTATATTGATCTCTAAAACTCAGCTGAAAAGGAGATGGTTGTGGACATTCTGGTTTCCCCCCTCATAATAAATTCAACCTGCATCACATTTTTATCTTCCATCTTGGTACATATCACAGCGAAAGCCATGGGCCTTAAGATGAACCTTGTCACTTTTTTATTCACGTCGACATGTATATTTCCTTGGCACTTATCACACGCCACAGCTTTGAGATTCGATACCAAACCGTTGAAACTCAGTTTCTCTGCTCGTTTGTCAATGCGAAGGGAATATCCTCCTGTAAGTAAAGTAGCCGTGCAGATGAACGAGCATATACCACAAAGCTTCACATAATCAACACCAAGTTGTTTCCACACAACACGCCATCGTCTTGACAAAACACTTGTCGAAACAGCCTCTTTTCGTCAGGCAGTTCGTTGATATTACTCATATTGGAGATTGGACACACTGAACTGAAACATCAAACAAATTTTAGTTACAATTGAACACATATAGAGATCATACGGAAATAAAGCGAAGAAAGAAACTATAATCAAATTGTAGACGAGGCCTAATTACCTTTTTGGTCAAGTAAAAACCCTAATTACAAGAGGATATAGCTTCAAACCGCACTAGATAAAGTTACACAGCAAATAGTTGTGTAAAATCCCAAGTTCATAAGAGAAGCTAGGAAATAATTTATTTTTAAAAATGATTGTGTTCTCATACAACTCAATCTAAAGAAAGAATTAATCAGTAAAACTCAAGCAACTGAAAGGTAATGATTTGAGGCAGTTTTCCCTCTGATAACTATCTCAATCTGAATCTGATGATTGTCTTCCAACTTGGTCCATATTAAAGCCCATGTCTTGGGGAATATCACATCATGTAAGATGAAAATTGTCACTTTCTTAGGCTCAAGTATTCTTCCTTTGCACTCAACACAAGCTGCATTTTTTAGACTCAACATTAAACTCTTAAAACCACTCGAACTCCGAGTGGTGACGGATCGCCACGACAGAAAGTAAGGGGCGTTCCCTTCATATATAACAATGGGGCAGTTCTCAGTGCATTTGCCACAAAGCTCTGTGTAAGCAACATCATTTCTTTTCCAAAGATCATACCATCGTTTCGCCAAAACACTCGTTGACACAGCCTCTTTTCCCGGGACGAATGACAAAATCTTTACCAATAAATCGTCGTGCAACTCGCTGATATATCCCTCACACTGAAAAATTAAATTAATGTAACTACAATTCAATATAGGGAAATCATCTAAATGAAGAAGAAAAGAAAACCTATGATCAAATCAAGTTTAAATTCGTGTTCATGATTATGATCATCATGGAAATTGTAGAGGAAGACTAAACCTGTATACGTTTCTTCTGTACCATGGCCATGTAAAGAAGCCCTAATTATGCAACGACGCCCCAATATAAGGAAGACAAAACCTGTATATGTTTTTTATTTGGTTAGTTAATCCTTACTATTCGGATGTTTTCAATCCGTGAGGATACGTAATTATCTTTGTTTCATTAACATTTATCCATTAGAACAAAAAAAACATTCTCAATATAATTCTTTAAAAATTACGATCTAAGTTTCCTATGCGTGAATAGCTAATATATATATATTATATTAATAAATAGATTAAAAGAATAGGGAACTAAACCAATTTAAAAGAAATTATACCAAAATGATACGTAGATTATGATGAGAATATTACATAGGAGAAATGTTCACCATCATATTTGAATTTTTTGTACCACAGGTGTACATAAATGTTATTTAGATAGTTATGATTCCACTTTGAATTTTTTAAAAATACAATTTTTTTCTGTTTTTTTTGTTCTTTGTGGTGTATAGTGTAGCCGGACTAATTTGTTCAGTAGATTTGGAATCTTTAATTAAGATTTTAGAAACTGTTTTTTTTTTCTTTGCGATTTTTTCGAAGTTCTTTTTATGATGTTTTCTCGTGTAGCTGGTTGTTTTGAAATCATGTTTTCCTTTTGTTTAGCCTCAAGCTGGTTGTTTTGAAATTCCAAAGCTTTGTTATGATCTTTGTGTTCTATTTGTTGTAGTTGGTTGTTTACTGTGTTTTTCTAGATGGAGCTCTTTTAAAAATGATGATGATTTTGAAGACGTTGATTTCTTTGTTTTGCAAATAGAGAAAGATGAGAGGAGATATATTGTAGCTTTTTGTTCTACGATTATAAATTTACCATATGATATAACAAATGCATTGAAATTCTCGACTCCTAATTTTAATTAAATCAAAAATCGAAAAGTCTCACTCATTAATTTAAAACTATTTTTATGAGATTCATCCTTAATCGTGATTAAGATAGGATGAAAGCAAAGTTGCTAACATTTCTTGATTTTACAAAAGTAGATTAATTAGGAAATTCATAGTTAGGTGATATTAGCTTAAAATTGAGAAAAGATATATAAGAAATGTACATATGAGTAACAATTGAACAATGGCCAGAGCCATAGTGTGATTTCCTGGCACCCCACAGTTGGCTTGTACCTTATTAGATGCCATATGTTGTGCCATGTCCCACCTCTGAACATTACAAAAATATCGTTTTTTTTTTGTTTAACAAGAAAAAAGATAGCATTTTGTTGTACTAAATTGGAATATTTGTTCTCCTCGGCCGTATTAAATTGGAATTTAAATCCAATTAATACATACCAAATTTATGGATTGGAGAAAAATTCTACTAAGGAACCCACGTAACTAACGACACGTAATAATGAGATGCAAATTAGAGTGTCTTCAGCTTTCATCTCGAAAGCTCTTTCATCGTCACCGAATCTCAAAGAGCTTCGCCGAGTCCACGCTATTGTAATCACTCTAGGTCTCGACGGCTCCGACTTCTTCTCGGGCAAGCTTATAGACAAGTACTCTCATCTTCGCCAACCGGATTCTTCCCTCTCTGTTTTCCGGCGAGTTTCTCCGGCGAGAAATGTTTATCTTTGGAACTCAATCATCAGAGCTTTTTCTCAAAACGGGTTGTTCTCTAAAGCCCTTGTGTTTTACGGGAATCTCCGAGAATCCATGGTTTCTCCTGATAAGTACACGTTTCCTTCGGTTATCAAAGCTTGTGCGGGATTGGTCGATGAAAAGATGGGGAATTTGGTTTATCAAGATATATTGGAGATGGGTTTTGAATCTGATTTGTATGTGGGGAATGCTCTGGTTGATATGTATTCGAGGATGGGGTTGTTGGGGAGAGCACGGCAAGTGTTCGACGAAATGCCTGTGAGAGATCTCGTGTCGTGGAACAGTTTAATTTCCGGGTTTAGTTCTCATGGTTATGACGAGGAAGCGTTGAAGGTTTATTATGAATTGAGGAAGTCTGGGATTGTGCCGGATTCGTTTACGGTTTCTAGTGTTTTGCCTGCTTTTGGGAATTTGAAGGTTGTTAAAGAAGGACAGGGACTTCATGGGTTTGCTCTGAAGTCGGGTGTTGATTCTGTTGTGGTGGTTAACAATGGATTGCTTGCAATGTACTTGAAGTTTAGTAGACCGGTGGATGCAGGACGAGTCTTTGATGAGATGGTTGTTCGAGATTCTGTTAGTTACAATACTGTGATCTGTGGTTATATCAACTTAGAGATGTATGAGGAATCCTTGAGGGTGTTTATGGAAAATTTAGATCAGTTCAAGCCAGATATATTAACAGTTAGTTCTGTTCTCCGTGCTTGTGGAAGCTTACGAGACTTGCAGTTAGCGAAGTATGTTTATGACTATATATTGAGAGCTGGATTTTTGCTTGAAACTACTGTGAATAACATTTTAATCGATATGTATGCAAAGTGCAGTGACATGATTACTGCAAGGGATGTGTTCAAAAGCATGGAACGTAAGGATACTGTTTCATGGAATTCAATAATCAATGGATATATACAAAATGGAGATCTTTTGGAAGCAATAAAACTCTTTAAGATGATGATGATCAGTAAAGAGCAAGCGGATCACATCACTTATTTGATGCTTATATCTGTCTCTACGCGTTTGGCAGACTTGAATTTTGGCAGAGGGCTACATTCGAATGGGATAAAAACCGGAATTTATTTGGATCTTTCTGTTAGTAACGCTTCTATTGACATGTATGCCAAGAGCGACGAAGTAAGGGAGTCTCTGAAGATATTCAATAGTATGGAAACTCGTGATACGGTAACATGGAACATGGTTATTTCAGCGTGTGTTCGTTTTGGGGATTTCGCAGCCGCTTTGCAGATGACTTCTCAGATGAGGAACAGTGAAGTGGTGCCTGACTTGGCTACTTTTTTAGTGATATTGCCTATGTGTGCTTCACTTGCTGCAAAACGACTGGGCAAGGAGATCCATTGTTGTATTTTGAGGTTTGGATATGAATCAGAATTGCGAATAGGGAATGCACTAATCGAGATGTACTCAAAGTGTGGTAGTTTGAGGAGTTCTGTTAGAGTTTTTGCACATATGAGTAGAAGAGATGTTGTGACATGGACAGGGATGATTTATACATATGGAATGTATGGAGAAGGTGAGAAAGCTCTTGAAGCTTTCGTCAATATGGAAAAATCCGGTATTGTTCCTGATGGTGTTGTCTTCATTGCCATCATCTATGCTTGCAGCCACTCTGGTTTGGTAGAACAAGGCTTGGCTTGCTTTGAAAAGATGAAAACTCACTACAAGATTGACCCAATGATTGAACACTATGCGTGTGTTGTTGATTTGTTGTCCCGGTCTCAGAAGATTACGGAAGCAGAGGCTTTTATCCAAGCGATGCCGATAAAACCCGATGCTAGCATATGGGCATCTCTGCTAAGAGCTTGTCGAACAAATGGGGACATGGAGACTGCGGAAAGGGTCTCTAAGAAGATCATTGAACTGAACTCGGATGATCCAGGTTACTCAATACTAGCATCAAATGCGTATGCAGCATTGAGAAAATGGGACAAAGTGAGTCTAATCCGCAAATCCTTGAAAGACAAACACATCAAGAAGAACCCAGGATATAGCTGGATCGAGATCAGTAAAAAAGTTCACGTGTTCCGCGCAGGAGATGATACACCTCTTCAGTCCGAAGCCATCCACAAGTCACTGGAGATACTTTACAGTCTGATGGCTAAAGAAGGGTACATTCCCGATTCGAGGGAAGTATCGCAGAATCTCGAAGAAGAGGAAGATAAGAGACGTTTGATCTGTGGGCACAGTGAGAGACTAGCCATTGCGTTTGGACTGTTGAACACAGAACCAGGGACACCGTTACAAGTGATGAAAAACCTTCGTGTCTGTAATGATTGTCATGAAGTCACAAAGCTGATATCGAAAATAGTAGGACGTGAGATATTAGTGAGGGATGCTAATCGGTTTCATCTCTTCAAAGACGGCATTTGTAGCTGCAAAGATAGGTGGTGATATCAAAGAGAGCAGGGAAAAAGATTGAACTCTGTTTTAGTACCAAACCGGTCACTGATCTTCCAGACTGGTTACTTTATACCGAGTAAACCGACCTGGTCTTTATTTTAATTTGCTTGATAGTTTTTTTCCTTTTTTTTTTTTTTTACTTCAACCGTCATTTTCCTTTTTTTTCCTCTGCTTTTCCATCACCTTGGAACCCAAGTTAGAGGTCAGAAGACTATAAGTAGAATCGGGATAGGACTTTTCAAAACATTGAAACAAAAGACAATAGCCATTCTTAAATCCTAGAGAGGAAGATGGAGATGATCAAGTTCTCTTTCTCCAATAAAAGTCCTCCTCTTTCAGTCATTGTGGCCTTGTCTCTGTCTGCATCTCCGGTTATCTTCGACTCCTCTGATCCAGATGATGTTCCAACGTTTGTCTTCTCCGACGGGTACTTTCCTTTTTCTTTTTGTTTTCTCTTTTCTCTTTTCTTCTCTGGATTATAAGTAAACTCTTTTTTTATAATTTCTGATTTTGTAGGCGGAAATTGAGTGGATCATCTGAGCTTCTGCGATACATTGGTCAAACTGCAAAGTTCCCTCCTGATTTCTATGGCCATGATGCGGCTGAGTCTAACAAGGTATCGATTTCGGTTTGATGCAATTAAGAATCTGAAACTTCTTTCTTTGTGTGTGTGTGTGTGTGTGTGTTTGTACATGTTTCTGAATCTTTTTTTTGGGGTGTGATCAGATTGACGAGTGGGTGGATTACAGTCGGCATGCCTTTTCATCTGGACCTGAGTTCGAGAATGCTTGCCATCGAGTCGATAATCATCTTGAGGATTGCACGTTTCTGGTTGGCCATTCTCTTACCATTGCGGATGTTACTGTATGGTCAGCTCTTGCTGGTAAGGACCTTTTTACTGATAATGTATTCTTAAGCTATTTTGGTGATTGTGATGTTTTCTCTAACTTTAACTCTCTTGCAGGAGTTGGTAAAAGATGGGAAAGTTTAAGAAAATCGGATAAGTATGGGAATCTAGTTAGATGGTTTGATTCGATCTTAGACGAGAACAATGGACCACTCAACAAGGTCCTAGAAACATATGTTGTGAAAAAGAGGTCTGGGTCATTGCCAGATGCTACATATGGAGAGGTCCGGTTGAGGTTTGCTCCAGAGCCAAGCGGGTACCTTCACATTGGTCATGCCAAGGCGGCATTGCTAAACCAGCAATTTGCAGAGGAGTACAATGGTAAGATGATTGTGCGTTTTGATGATATCAGTTCTAGTGGAGAAAGCAATGAGTTTGTGGAGAATATCCTCAAGGATATTAATACCTTGGGGATCAAGTATGAGGAGGTAACCTACACCTCAGATTATTTCCCTGAGCTGATGGAAATGGCTGAGAAGTTGATCGGTGAAGGTAAAGCATATGTGGATGATACCCCACACGATCAGATGAAAAAGGAGAGGGACAAGGGCATTGATTCCAAGTGTAGAAAGCACAGCATTGAGGAGAATGAGAAGCTATGGAAGGAGATGAAGGTAGGAACTGAGAGAGGTTCAAGGTGCTATCTTCGTGGTAAACTAGAGATGCGAGATCCGAACAGTTGCCTCAGAGATCCGGTTTACTACAGCTTCAATCCTACTCCTCACCACCGTACAGGGGATATGTCTAATATTTATCCAACTAATGATTTTGCTTGTCCATTTGTTGACTCTACGCAAGGTATAACACATGCCCTTCGGTCTGATGAGTATCATGACCAGAATGCTCAGTATGATAGAATCTTGAGAGACATGGGACTACCGAAGGTTCACATTTATGAATTCAGCAAGTTAAATCTTGTTAACACTCTTCTCAGTAAGCGCAAGCTTCAGTGGTTTGTACAGCAACGATTGGTTGATGGATGGGATGATCCGCGTCTCCCAACTGTCCAAGGAATTGTTCGCAGAGGTTTGAAAATCGAGGCTCTAGTTAAATTAATTCGTGAGCAGCAGGGGTGTTCAAAGAATCTCAACTTAATGAGTTGGGACCAAATATGGAGTGTTAATGAGAAGATAATTGAGTCAGTGTGTCCTCCTCCACATACCGCTGTGATTGAAGAGCGGCGGGTATTGTTTACCTTAACTAATGGTCCCAGTGAGGCGTATGTGCGGATGCTACCAAGGCACAAGAAGCACCCAGGAGCCAGAGAAAAGGCAACAACTTTCACCAAACATATCTGGGTCGAGCAAGCTGATGCTATGGCCATGTCTGTGAATGAGGAAGTTACTTTAATGGACTGGGGTAACGCTGTTGTGAAAGAAATCGTCAAAGACAAGAAGAATGGACATGTGGTTGCAATGACTGGGGTTCTGCATCTTAAAGGATCTGCCAGGACTACAAAGTTAAAGCTCACATGGCTTCCTGATACCAGAGAACTGGTCAGACTTAAATTAACAGAGTTTGATTATCCAATCAAGAAGAAGGAGAACTTCATAAAGAATAAGAAGACCCGCAATAACAAAACCGAGGATGAGGTGAACTATGAGGTGAATAAGGTCACCAAAAAGGAGGTTTTGGCGTTCGGTGATTCCTGTATGAAAAATCTTAAACGGGACGACGTTGTGCAGCTTGAAGGGAAAGGATACTTCAGATGTGACGTGCCTTGTCTTGGTAAATTCAAGCCTATAGTCTTATTTGCAATCCCAGATGGCAAGGCAACTTGAATATAAATTTTTGGAAGTCAAAAAAGACTTTACATTCCTGTTGTAAAAAACTGATTTAATGAGCTAAAATATAAATTTTCTACGGGATAATTTTGATTGAATTATAAGATGGAGAATTTCCATTAGACTTTGAAAGTTGAAACTGAATCAAATATACAACACAAATGGAGATGCATTAGAACCTATCACATGTTCGGCATCAGACATTGTTGTTGAATTTCACACAACCAAAGTTCTTCAGCCATAAATCTCAAAAGAGGTTCGGGTCTAAACCTCCAAATTTGAAATAATAGTTAACCCTGTAGGGAAATGAAATTCCCGATTTGCACAACAATATACTGATGTTCTTCTTGTCACAGAGATTCTTAAGACTTTAGTTTAGAGCATTGTGACATCTTGAGGAAAAGTAAATTTACCTGTAGCCCCAAATACATTTGCTATCTGAAGCACCGCACTTTGAACGACATGAGAGGTTGGTAGTAGCAACTCCGGAAGTGAAGGATAGCACTCTGGCTGATTTTGTTTGTTATTGGAGACCAGAATGTACTGAGCCAAGACAGCCCGGCAGAATATGAATCTGCAGATGACAAAAATTATAACAGCAGTTTAACAATTTTCAGATAGACTAAACCAAAAACGTTCATGGTTCCAAGTTCCAACACAATCTATCTCCAAAACTGAACCTCCAATCTTGTAATGTTAGGAGATTCTCAAGGTGTCTACAAACTTGGAAGAGAAACAATTACCTTAAGAGAAGTCGTCTTAAGAAGGGATCTTTAAGTATCTGCAACCAAACGGGGTGAAGAGTATCTGATGCTGCCAAAGTCGAAGCCCATTCGTTCATACACGAAGAAAGAAGCTTCTCGGCCTTAATAGAAACATCCTGACACATGACAGTAGTAGTCAGCAAGCAAACAAAAGAAGTATCAACCAAGTGATCAAATTTTATCTCTACCTACCGTTTCCATATCAGAGCCGGAAATCCCGATCAGCAAGCAAAAAGCTTGGACTGGTGCGGTGAGAAAAATGGTGAAAAGGCTACCACCAGGTTGACGAGAGAAATCCGCAGAGATAAGAAGAGGAGTACGTGATGGAGACAGAAGCAACGCGGCTGGTTCTCCTTTCTCCGCTCCACATATATTCTTCACAGTTAAAGGAAAGAAACATTCATATCTACTTGATTTACAAAAACGAATCTTAACACAACAAAAATGGAGTCAGGCGTACTTACTTTAAAAATTGAGCTGTTATCACTGTCAATGATTATGAAAAGAGGTTTCCTTGTGAACGGAACTAAATCAGAGGGATAGATGTAGCTTGTTCCTGGGAGAAAGATGGTTGACTTATCAGATAAAGTTCAGAGACACTTCAACAAGTATCAAATTCTACATAAACTAGATTGACAGAATTATATGATTCCCTTGGTTATGGAATAACTACGCTTTTAGATGTTTGGAAATTTCAATGTAGTTTCCTTCAGGTGTGAAACATATATAATAATGGTCCAATTATACTCAAGATTTTTCTCTTACTAAAGATATGCATGGCTTGATATTACTAAGTGGCCCACTCTATTTATAGACGACACTTTACAGAATTAACCTCCTACATGCATATCGCCTATGTGCGCGTCTACATGAAATTGACAAAACTGGAGTGCTTACCTGTGAGCCCATGACTGCCAAAAGATAAACCACATGTAGTACTGACTGTGTCCTCATTGCTTCGCCTCAACGACTGACCAGATGGCTCAATTGTAACTGATGGGTCTCCCTCTTGTTTGCTTGTGTGAGAGTCAAAGTCTCTCAAGATATTCTCCTCAACGCTGGTTGCACTTCTAGCACTCAAAGGAGACGATGAAGTCTGTCCAATCTTTCCTGCACGAAATTGTTAATGTTAGAAGTTGAGAAACTCAATAGTCCAAACAGAAGAAGCACAATTCAAGAGCTAAACGACACACATTACCCGAAGCAGACAGATATAATAAAAGAATGCCATGAGAAGGAAGCTCCTCACAGATAGTGGCTAAAACCTGCCACGATAAACAAGGGTTCACGGAATGATATTCTAGAAAGCCAATGAAATCACTTATACCAGCAAAAGATATAGTCAACTTACAGCCAAGAAATGTGTTACTGATGGCCGATAAAGAACAGCTTTGCGAGGGTTAGGCGGTAAAGTAGGATCAGTTACGTTCTGGGAGTTATTACGAGCAACCCCCATGGGAAGATTTTGGCCCATTTTAGCACCAGTTGGCTGATATAGTGACCCACTCGGTTCCCACTCTAAGCTTTGGAGCATCCTGAAAGAATCCAACGTGAGCTCCGAATACTTGACCTGGTGGAAATCATACAGCAAGATTGAATAACTAAGATCGTATAAATATTAGATAGCTCTTGATACTAAACACGAATATGTTAAACACTACCTCATTAGAGTGATAACTGCTCAAGATTGCATCTGTCAACCTTAGAGACCTACTTGCACGCGGTGTACCAGCATCCAGATTAGGATCCAGCACAAGACTATATCTTAGAGGTCTGATGTTCATAAATGCAGTATCAGATTTCAGAAACCTAACTATTTCCTGCGCCACCACTTTCCATTCTCGAAAATCAGTTTCCTAAAAACATGAAAAGTTGTTTATGTAGGGGATAATAGAAAAATGAAGAAAAACAAAAATGAGTCTTTTCAGATATCCGAAAACAGTAGACATCTAAGAGATAAAAAAACAGAATCTTTTGAAAGGCAAACAAATTGTTACTATAGGAAGTGTCATCATTTTCCATTATCACAACTCAAACAGTCTAAGGCTCTGGGAAGAAAGAAAGTAGCCAAGATGGAGAGAATAAGTTTCCCGAAACAAACCTGAAATGTCCTCTTGCATTCATCTATCAACCGTTTAAACTGCTCGACGAGTTGATGTACCATCTCTCTGCGGCCTAGGACCAAACACACCATAAGAAACCTTGCAAGAAACCGAAGCTGTTTGTTCGCAATATTAAGATCCTGAAACAATCCCTCTTTGAAGTACTCCCTAGTCAATATTGCTTCGTAGAACACATAGGACTCAGATAAGTAACCCGCGTCACTAGTTCGCATATAATGTCCATAGTAAAGCTGTGCAATTCTCGAAGCTATTTCTCCAATCTCCCATCTCTTAAGTCCAGCTTCAACAAGCTTATGACGATTCTCTTGCTGAAACTTCCATAGCTGTGTGTATACTTTAAACACCTTGAAGAAGTAGTTTTCATACCTAGAACACACAAAATGACCAATTCCATGAAATGAACTAAATATCCGAATATTCAAAGTTCTGGAGACTCCTTCTTGTTCGATAAACTCTCAAATCTACAATTCCATCTACATATTCCGATTTTCCCTTACAATCTATACATATTTCACAATGACAAAATCGAAACTCCCAATTCCACAGATTCTCTCGCCGGAATCGAAAGGAAAACAGAAGAGGAGAAGTACCTGCTGCGTTCGTAGAAAGGCAAGTCTCTGATCTTAGAGAATTTCTTATCGGCTTTGTTAACGAGAGACCAGTAGATTTCACTGAGCGGAATACTATTACCACCACCGATTTGCTGCGACGCCATTTTTAAGAAGATTAACGGAGAAGAACAAGCAGTCACTCGTCAGAGAGAGACGAGAGACCTCGAAGGAATTTGATTCGCCGTTTCTTACGCGATCGGAAATTTTGGTCGTCGTCGTCGTCGTCGTCTTCTTCTGGATCGGCGAATCGGCTGTTGGATTATTGAAAATCTTGTACCGAGCCGGTTTACATGAGTGAATTTAGTCTCCAGTTAAATGTGTAATCGATCTTCTGTACCGAATTCGGTTTGTTATCTAAATTTATTGTTATATCAAGAATCAGACTAATTATTTCAAGAATTTTCTTCATCTTTTTTTTTTAAGATGTTTTACATTAGTTTTTTTCATCTGTTCAACAAAAGAATCGTTTTCATGTTAGTTTTGTTTTAGAATTTGAAGTGATATTTTTAGTTCTTATGTGCTTTCAATACATGTATTATCTTTAATGTGATCCAAAAATGTTAAATAAACATTCTGAATTAGATCGGCGAATCAGGCTCTTGGATTGTTAAAAAAATCTTTATATTTATTTCCTGACCCAAATCAATTCCCATTGCTCTGCCAAAAACAGAGCATTTAACAGGAAACTAAAACTCTAGCATCTTGCAATTTCAAGCATAATATGTAGCTAACATGCACAAGCCCCTTTTGTATTTTCTTGACTTTAGGTTCAAGAGCTTCATATGTAATTAATACGAAACACTTAAAATATATATAAATCTAGCAAAAACTCTGGCTCCACAATTTTTTTTAAAAAAAATGTAATCCTAGCTACACTCTTAAAGCACCCATTTTTCACCAAAATTGGGAAAAAACCAACGAACATCTTTAAAACGTATGGGCGAAGAAGCGATAAGATGATTAAACACTTGTACTACATTTTTTTGCTCTTTTCTATTATAAACATTATTTTTTGCACATTTAAAATAAATATATAGAAAAAAGTAACATAAATTCTTCAAGTTTTTTGCTTAAAAAATTTAAATTGGGCCTTTTTTATAAAAATTATATGTCTATTTTAAAATTTTGGACCTTTTTACATATATATTTTCTGATTTTTTAAAAAATAATTGAACTTTTTGTATGTGAACTATAAGAGCCTTGGGCCGTCGCCCTTGTCCTACCCTCCTGCTGGGCCGGGCCTTTACACCAGCTTGAGGTAAATCTAAAAGTTGTGTTTCTTCTTCTCGAGAAATTGTAAGAATCGCGTGATTCTTCTTCCTCTGGCTTTTTTTTTCCTATGAATTCCGTCGTGCTTCTTCTTCTTCTTCTTCTTCTTCTTCGTCGCTTTGTTGTTCTCGGTTTAGAATCTCGATAAACTGTAAGAATCGCGTGATTCTTCTTCCTCTGGCTTTTTTCCGAGCGAATGTGCTTCTTCTTCTTCCGATCGAAAATAGATCTCTCAAAGCACGTTTTCGTTTTTGTTGCTTCTCATTATCTAGTTAGCTAATTTTTGTTCTCTATTTTTTACAGAGGATATTAAAGAGAAGGAAGAGAGCTAGAGCTTCAACTCAACTCAAGCAGATAACCATTTTCTGGTTAGTTTCCTTAGTGACGTAATTTCTCCGTATCAAAATTGATAGTAATTCCCCAGAGGATTCCTTAGATTGTTGGATGGAATTGATGTAATTTCATTTTTTGGTTAGTTTGAAATGACTTAATTTCATTCTTTGGTATCAAAATTGATGTAATCCCCCAGAGGATTCCTTAGATTGTTAGTTAATTTCATTTTTTGGTTAGTTTCCTAATGAATTGATTGATTTTCAAAAACTAGCTATGTGATTTCTGTGATTTCTGGTGAAATAGATGAAGTCTGAGAAAGAGAAAGCCGAAGAATCAAAGACTATAGAGAGTCAGGCTTTTCTGGTATACTTTATCTCCACTTAACCTCATGTTTTCAGATAAGCTCATTGTGATAATCAAACTGAATTGAATTGAAGTAATTTCAAAATTGAATTAATTTCAAAATTGAAGTAATTTCCTAGTGAATTGATTGATTATCAGAACTTCTGTGATTGAGCGATGTGATTTCTTTGATAGATCTTTTATGATTTGATAGAAATTTATGTAATTCGTGTTCTGTAATTCCTGGTGAAATAGATGGAGTCTGAGAAAGAGAAAGCCGAAGAATCAAAGGTATATTTTATCTCCACCTAATCTCATGTTTTCAGATAAGCTCCTTGTGATAATCACCATAATTGGTTCTATGTTCTGTTCACAGATAAGGAACGATCGACCTCTCCTGTTTGATTTTGAGTAATACATATCTCAGACGAGTTAAAGGAATCTTAAGATTGACATATGAAGAAGCAGCTCAGAAAGGAAGGAATCGCGTGGACTGTAGTATTCTCCAAACCCTCTCGGATATGGGCAGTTCTGGAGCGGCAAAACTGAGTATTGCGGGTATGGAATGCAAAAACATAGAGGCCATCGACGCATTTGGAGAGGATTCTCGCTACTGTGAAAAAGGACATGATGAAGACAAGATTAAAACCTACACATATCTGCTCGGGGAAACCAGATACAAATGTGGATACGCTCAGGATGCGTTCGAAACTTTGAAGCAACTTCCGAATAGTATATTACTATTGGAATCAGCGTTGGAGAGCCGGAATTTCATCCAAACTTGCTCATTGTCGGAGACACCAGTTACCTACTTCCTTAATCCTCATCCTACATACACGGATAAGTTGCAACCACGGTTTAAACCGAAGCTTGTCTACGCTATATCCTTTATGATTCTACCGCAAAACCTCTTTTGAGTTTGCTGCCCTAGTCGATGGACAAAGGCTACTCGCGAGATGATGGATAAGATTGAAGAGCTGGAAGCAGAAGATGTTCAGGTTTATGCTAACAGTGTTAGCGTGGCATAAACCTGAACATCTTCTGCTTCCAGCTCTTCAACCTTATCCACCATCTCGCGAGTAGCCTTTGTCCAAAATTACGGCAGCAAACTCAAAGGAGGCTTTGCGGTAGACTCCTTGAGCCATAAGAGCTATAGCGTAGACAAGCTTCGGTTTAAACCGTGCTTGCAACTTATCCGTGTATGTAGGATGAGGATTACGGAAGTAGGTAACTGGTGTCTCCGACAATGAACAAGTTTGGATGAAATTCTGGCTCTCCAACGCTGATTCCAATAGTAATATAGTATTCGGAAGTTGCTTCAAAGTTTCAAATGCATCCTGAGCGTATCCACATTTGTATCTAGTTTTCCCGAGCAGATATGTGTATGTTTTAATCTTGTCTTCATCCTGTCCCTTTTTCACAGTAGCGAGAATCCTCTCCAATGCGTCGATGGCCTCTATGTTTTTGGATTCCATATCCGCAATACTCAGCTTTGCCGCTCCATATATCTGAGAGGGTTTGGAGAATACTACAGTCCACGCGATTCCTTTCTGAGTTGCTTCTTCATATGTCAATCTTAAGGGTTCCTTTAATACCTTGGGGATCAAGTATGAGGAGGTAACCTACACCTCAGATGATTTCCCTGAGCTAATGGAAATGATCAGTGAAGTTAAAGTTTATGTGGATGACATTCCACACGTACGATCAGGTGAAAAAGGAGATGGACAAGGGCATTGATTCCAAGTGTAGAAAGCACAGCGTTGAGGAGAATGAGAAGCTATGGAAGGTGATGAAGACATGAACTGAGAGAGATCCAAACAGTTGCCTCAGAAATCCGTTTTTCTTTCGCAGAGTATTAATTTGCAACCAGTGATTTGTCATCAACAGAGTAATCATTGAGGGAATCTGGAGTCAGACACGGTACCATTGCGCCACGGATCCGGATGCTGTTTTATACCCTGAAACTTGATTATAAACGTCAATCTCGTTTCTCTTTTCTTTACCCATGGACTCACTGTTTACTAATCACAAAAAGCATGGTTCTACGTTACAAAAATGGCATTTGCATTTATATACAATTTTTTTCAAAAACAAAAGATAAACAAAACATAATTTATGAATCTATCTTTTCTTTTCTAATTTATAATTTATGAATCTAGCTATTAATACAAAACGAAATGAATCATAAAATAGTTATTCACTTATTTGTATTATTGTTACAACATAAATTTGACTTTTACCAAAGAGGAGCAAATCTAGAAATCTAATATATAAAAGACAATGAGCACTCTCCATGGTGTGATACATGGTCATCCTACTTGATTGACACATGTCCTTTTGAATTAATTAAAGTA
>OVAP01000576.1:0-32988 GCA_900406295.1 Aurinia saxatilis
ATCCACAACCATTGCCATACCTTGTTTGTTATGGAAATGATGCGATGTAGGGAAATCCACAACAAGATGTGATATTTCCTTTCACTAACCTCTTGAGGATCAAGAATGTCATTGTACCGAGCAGCGAAGACGATTGACATTGTGGTGGGCACATAGGAGTAAGAAGCTCCAATGACAGCGGGAAGACGAGTCCCGAAGAAGCTTTGTAACAAAGTGTTGAGGCCAGACACAAATAACAATGTCTGAATCAGCTTTGCCTTATCTTCCTGTGAATATCATGAATCAAAAACATAAAGACAATGTTTTAACATATAAGATTATTATATCATTGTAAAGCAAGAGACTTACGTTTCTTCCATCAATCTTTGAAACTAACATTGTGGGAACGAGAACAGTTGTTCCAAGCATCCCCAAGTAGTGTTGAAACCCCAAAAGTATTGTTTCAGCTGATCCACATTAAAGAAAAATGTCTTAAAGTTGTAATCTTTAGTGTAAAACATTCACATATATAGTTTTTGATTAGTGAGAAAAGCTTACGCCAAGGAGGAGGACTTGTGAGGCAATAAGTGATACCGGAAAGTTGATCTTTTACAGGATGAGGCTGAAGATCATCTTGTTTCTGCGGTGGCACCGCATTTTCTCCGTCGTGATTCGCCATATCTTCTTTATATATTTATACTTGTTCTTCCAGTGAAACTCAAAATTCAAGAGAAGAACAATATTATTCTCATTTGTTTTTTAGAAAATGAAAAGCTTTTAAGAAACCGAAAGTGAGTGAAGACAGAAGACAGAGTTTGGCAGAGAATTAATGTGACTAAACGTTTTTAAGGAAAAAGAAGAAGAAGAGCTTTTTGAGTTTACGTTACAAATCTGAGAAGAAAGAATCCTATTTGAGGAAATGAAAGGAAAGCAAAATTGCAAAAGCCATAATGACAAAAACCATAGTATTCAATAGCTTGACACTAGTAGTTTAACCACTAGTCAAAACTAAATACTATAACTGATGATGTTATTGAATAGAAAAAGAGGAGGAAAATTCTACTTCATTTCACTGAACTCAACTTTAGTTTCATTTATTGAATAAGTTGAATTTGTAACATCGAGTTGAAATTAATGAACATCATGTGTAAAACTATATTATAATTTTTTTTTTTTTGAAAGTATAACAATGTTTGTATTAATGAATGAATATTGAAAAAAAAAACACAAGATGTACTCAGCATTCAGCTGGCATGACTTTGTATCTCAATTTATCATTACAATAAGAATAAAACATTAGTTTTCTCCTAGCCCAATCCATGGCTGCGATTTGATTCTTCGACAACGTGGCAAAATCTTGACCGTCAACAGGATCCACACTCGAAACCGACCCACCCGACTTGTTACATGACCCGGATCGGTTAGAAGTGACGTTGTTATTAACGGAACAGCCGCTTAACGCCACGTCAGCGACAGAAACCACGAAAGGAGCATACTTGTAGTTAACGGGGTACTTACCGCCGTGAGTGGCCCAATCTGAACCATCCCAAACGGTGACGTATAGAGACATCGGTTTAGATGGATAAGCGCTCATGAATGCTCCCCGGTTCGGAAATTGCCTAACCGGAATGTTGTCTATCAGAAATCTGTAAAAACCATTCACCGGTTTAGTTTACTTTGCTTGACGACCCATAATAACTTTTGTTTAAGAACTAAAGAATCATATAAAGTGAAGAATGTGTGACTTACACAATATGGTGGGAGTTCCAAATAAGGGTATAGTCATGAAAGGCCTGTGTTGGATCAAACCAAAAATAGAATTTCTCTTCTCTTCCTGTTTTCAAACTTCCATTTGCATACACATTCGTTTGGATCGACCAATCGTCTCTTCTACTTCTCCCCAACAACTCTATGTCTATCTCGTCGTGGTTCTTCGGATAACTCTCTGCGTTTGACATCTGCATGCATGTCCAATATATACATTAATTGATGATTAATATATATATATATATATAACCATTAATCAATATATGAAAATACTATGTTATATTCCTGATATGTTATCTAAGAGACATTAAAATTACAATATACTTACATAGAAAGCAACCACAACACCAGAGGCAAATCCAGCAGGAAGCTTGAGTCTTGCACTGAAGAAACCATAGTGATACGTGTTCTTTGACACCAACCCAGCTCCTGCAATCATAATTAATATTCACATGAATAATAGGTTTCATATTTTTAAAAATAACAATAAATGGTTAGTTTATGACCTTGTTGTGAACTATAGAACCATTTATGAATTGTAGTGTATAAATCGAAAAGTATCTGGGACAGTCATTTATTTCACCAGCACTCTGACCCAAACAATTAATAATGTTTTCGTGTTATAGAGTTTAAAAAAAATACTATATATTACGAGGAAAAACAGAGGAAACAAAACACGGAACAGAACATGTGTAGAGTTTGAATTATTTACCAGAGGATTTGTCAAGAGTGAGTTTAGCAAGAGAGCCATTGACGACAATATTGTGAGCTCCAAAACGTCTTGAGAATCCATTTTCAATGGCGATTTTACTGAATTGATCAGTGATGCGTGTCACGGTTGGAGTCGTGAATTTTCTTCTATGACAAGAAACCAAAGACAATGAACAGAGACATAACACAACTGCTGTTTCCCATAGAATCTGTCTGTTGTACTTCTTCAGACACACCATTTCTTTTTTGCTTCTTCTTTTGGATACTCTTTGATTACTGTTTAGTGTTTTGTTATAATGTTTATGTATAAAAATGCGTATGTCTATATTTATAGAAATGGATGGTGGGACATTGTGAGGGGTATATTGGGTTTTTGATATAGTGAGTTGTACACAAGCTGGCTCTGATATTCATTAGGAAAAGAGTCCACTATCATGGTGTTTTTGTCTTGTTACTGAAGAATGTTCGTAAATAAATGTCTCGATATATCTTAAAAATAAGATAATAAGTCTGGATTCTGATTATCATAATCATATTGTGGTTCAGAACACCGCCCCCAAATACAGATTCCTATACAAATTACAGAAAAATATCGTCTTTATTGTGTATCTGCAGAGAAAAACAAATGTGAACTCGGCGAATTGTTTACAAAAATTATTTAATACATATACATATATGTAATCATTAGGGAAATGAAATTTATATGTTTCCCAATATTAAATAATACTCCCTCTGTCTATTAAAGAGTGTCGTTTTAGACTTATTTTTTTGTTTCAGAAAAAGTGTCGTTTTCATTTTTCAATGCAACTTTTAATGCTAAATTCCTATTTTAACCTCAAAATAAAGAATAATATGAACAGACAACTTATTATTTAGGAGTATAACAGAACTTTTAATATTTTTTATTAATTTGTGTGCAAAGAGTAAAAACGACACTCTTTAAGAAACGGAAGGAGTATAATTAATACACAAAAATTTACCTTTGTATTTAACCGCAAGAGCACCGCTAAAATAATGTAGTATTTAGGGATCGAATTCATAAAGGCTAATAAATTATAAACTAACACTAGATTCTAATTTAAAACTAGGATGAGGGGATTTTCAATTTTAATAATTAGTGCATAAAACAAGTAAATAAGATGTGGGTTTAAATCAATTAATGCATACGTTTTGAGAATTTCGTAGAATAATCCAATATGTGCCTGTTTCACGTTGAGTATCGATCGACACTATGATTGTGTCGATCGGCACCTCACATGAACAATGTAAACAAGCAATCCAACTCTCGGTGAGATTAACTATCTTAGTTTAAACCCTAAAAAGACCAAATTTCTGAGAAATCCTATGGAATTTAAACTAGTATTAACAAACCGATTCAATTGTTCACTAACTATTCTAAACCAAATCTCCTTGAGAAAAGATAGCTAGCTCTCATAAGACAATTCCATCAATTTATTAGCACTCTCGTGTATAATAAATTTCCTATGATCTAGACTCAAGGTAGCTAATCTATGAATCTAGCAATAAGAACATCAAGGATAAGAGTTAATTAATGGTTCCTAAATTAAGCATAAGGCTAACAGAAATTCATCACAATCTAATAACCATAAACCTAACTAATAAACAACTCAGACATAGCCAAACAATTCATTATGCAATAATTAAAAGAAAACAATAATATAAATATAAAGGGTTTAAGAAATATTCTCCCAAAACTCTCTCTAAAGTAGATTAAAGTATAAGCCTAAACAATAGCTGTAGAAAAATATTTATAGCATCTATGACGGATTTTAGGTTTAAAAAATTAATCATAAAAGAATAAGGAAAAATATTCATCTCGAGATTAAAAAAAATATTGTGTTTTCTCCGCAAGTGTCGATCGACACATTCTCTGTTTCTTGCCATTTTTCTTCGTTTATTTATTTTGTCTTCTCAAGCTCCATTTTGCACCATAATTTTTTTAGATTTTTTAAAACTCTAAAACTCATTCATGCATCTAAAATGACTCATTTGAACTCTAATAATAGTATATAGACTCTAAAATATAAATAATTATATGTTTACAATAATAAAAATCGGTAAAATACGAGATCAATAATGCAAAATTTTGAAATAGTTGGTTCAAATGGTTTTTTTAATGAATTAGATAATATACTATGGAATTTTAGTTACAAAAAAAATTATAGAAAAAGATTATATGAATCTAATTATGTTTATTTTGTTGATTACTTATATATAGTGAGGATTTTTTTAATCAATTATGTTTTTTTATCAAGAAAATATATTGCGGATCTATATTACAGGATCACAGTGACAAAAAGAAAACACTAAATTAATGCATGCACATGTCAGACTAATACACAATTTCAATCAGGTTTAAGACAGTTTTGAAACATATGCATGTGGGCAATTCTGTTTCCTCTTTCATTGGATTTGAATGCTGTTATGTTTGATTTGATACAATTTAAGTTGTTGCTTAATTGTCTAAGATTATTAGTCTTAACCTTGCAATTCAATACATAAACACATAAATACACAATGACGAGTTACGTGTAAGGACTTCAAGATAAATGGGCATGTCACTAATGTTATAGCTGTACCATGCTTTGACTTCTCCTCCCCTCTTGTGCTATTTTTGGCTTTCCTTAAATAAAGGATAACTAGTTTTTGGATTTATTTGTTAGTATCTTGAAGGGAAAAATGATTTAGAACATCTTAAATACTTAATACACCGAATATATTTTTGGAATTTTTTTGATAGAGAATTCTAATCATGTGGTTTTTCAAAGCTACACTACTATTTTTTTTTCTTAAACATAACTTACATATATAATAAACTTTGTAATTAACTAAGTATAAAGTTGGGAGTTTATCTAAAATCTAACGAATTAAAAAAAAAAGAGGAGGAGAAAAGACAAGAGAGCGTATGATGTAAACATGATCAAGTTGATGCATGCAAATTCAATACAGCAATACTCAAGCTGGCAACTTACAGATGGTTCGTATCAAACCTTAACCAACCAATCAAATCTGCAACTGCAATCACATCATTCATTTATAATAGTTACTAGTATATATGTATTTAGGTCTTAACCGTTTTTCTAATTATCGTCGTTGTTATTTATTAAATGGAGTATATAATTCAAGTTCGGCGCGCAACATCATGCACGTATCCTCTCATTTTGATCATGTCACCCTAACTAACTTCACAATACACTATCATACTTTTTTATATACAGTATAGAGATTACGCTATCTAAATCATTATCTGAAAATAATTACTGATAATATCTCTTAGAGATTCTGGTTAAAATAATTCACAGACAATCACCATGAACCAATAAGCACAAACCTTTTAGACTTAAGACCCTCCAAGTGAAATAGAGGGTTTGATTCAAAGGATTTCTCTAAGTATACCGCGTTAAAGTTCCTTTTTTTTCTTCAAAAAAATTATCAAATTTTGAATACTAGCTAGTATTTGCTATTGTTGAAACTTAAAAGGTTTTTGTGCTTATTGGTTCATGGTGATTTTTTTTTTTTTTTTAGCTTAACATCAACCTATCCCTCACCAAAATTAACACGATACATTTGTCAACCTCAACATGGTTAATAAAATTCTTAAAAAAAAAAAAAAAAAAAAAAGGTTAAAAATCNAAAAAAAAAAAAAAAAAACAAGGTTAATAATCCAATCAGGCTTAATAGAATAGAGCCTAGGAACATAAATTTCAAATAAAAAAAAAGACTCTTTAGCTACTCTATCAGCTAGTGATTCTCTTTCTTTATAAAAATTCAAGCTCCACCTCTTCCATGGTAGACAACATTCTCCTAATATATCTTGATTCAGGATGGTAGTCCGGATATTGACCGAGATACGAAATTTTGTGCTTTAAGATTTCAACCGACTAAAATCGAAAAAGTTGGTTTCCCTTTGTTCAGTGGGCTTATGGGCCCAAGATGATGGGCTGAGAAAGGGTCAGCTCGGAAGAGAGATATCAAATTACATTATTGTCACTGCTTATAGCATCGTTTCTTATATCAAAACTCTAAGTTACGATACAACATTAACTTAGTAATATGAACGAGATGTTTGATGAGGCGTGACTTTTTTAAACAGTACTATTGTTCGTAACTCTTGGATATAAGATTGTTTTAACAAAACAACAAAATGTTGACAAGAAAAAGAAGTAAAAATACTAGCTAAACGACATCGGTTAACAGGATTATCCTCCAGAAATATCATTTCATGGCAGGAGCCAGGAGGAACCGCGCTTGCAAGTCGTGAACATTGCTCTTTTAAGCTTGGGATGAAAAAATGGATTAAATGGAAGATTTGGCAAACAATTATAGCTTCATCTTTCGCAAATGCTTTCCAACAAGTAGGACCTATATTATCGTTAAAAAATATATAGTTTGTGAAATCTTTGTAATGCATCCAAGAATACTTACTATTGATGACCAACATTTTGTTATGTCAAGTAATCCCGACTACGGGATAAAAGGAAGAGGAAATTGAGCATTTCTAGAGGCTACAATACATATAACCGACACTAATTAAGTAACGAAGTCTATAACCGATGGCCGATAACTAAGCCAGTACATCTCAACCAAATCAGTTTACAGTTCTTCGATTTTTAATCTGATCCAATGATTATGTACAATGACAATGACCGTCTTCGGTTAATTCCCAAAGCAAGCCATATTCCCTTAATTTAGTTCTCTCCGTTCTTGATACTACATTCGTTGAGTTTGTCTGTATGGGCTCATTTGCACTTCTGTCCTGAAAACTAAATCGTTAGCTAGAACGAAATTATGATGTTCCCTTGATAGTTCCATGAAAATGTTCTCAACCAATAAATAATTAGTTTACAGTATATCTGAATAAATTAACAAATAACAAATAAAGAAACTCAAAGACGATCCATAAATAAATCAACGGTTGACTCTGAGTATGAATAATTAGTCCATGCATATTTTTCTTTTAAAATGGTCCACTAGCGCAACCGGCCATTGTTCCCAAATACTACAACAACTCCTTCCCACCATTGACAATTTAAATATACTATGTAACAAAGAATCTTTTTTTTTTTTTTTTTTTACAACAAAGAAGAAGTTTTATAAGATTTATGCTTATTTACAGATTTATACATTTGAATAGATTATATTTTAACCATTAGTTAAATATTGTTGTTAAAAATAAAAATAAAAATCCTCTTTTTATCTAAAATATATTATATTGCGGAGCATAAGAAGTATATATATAATATTATATCACCAACTAGCTAATCAAAGATAAAGGTGAATTAATAAACATCTACCAATCGGCAAGAATCCAAATTTGACCATAACCTAATTAACCTCCGTACAGTACTAAGAAAAGATGATTGTATATGCATTAACATTCACGACTCGTAGATCGCTTTACCTGATTAAGGCTTTGTACCATACGTCAACCATTTTTTGAGTCTCATTGGATACATGTTGAGAACAAATTAATTACATCATAAAAAAACAATCTTCTTAACTTAAGAGTCAAAGAGTAAAAAAGACATTAAAAGCTGTCTTTGTCTCAAGTCTTAACATCCAAGTGAGCATAACGTTTTTAACACTCCTCCAGTAACATATAACATTAAAGCCATTTAGAGGGAGCATTTGCAGCTTTCATATATTGCTTTGCTATAAGCGGTTAAGCATATAATTATCTTTGCACACTTCAATTTATTTTCGTAGATTATATATAATTTATACCTCAACCTTTCTGAAGATCTCTGCTAATTTCACATAATATCTCTAAGATTAATCACTTTTATGAAAATAATCAAATATAAATGGGAATTTGGGCGAGGAAATATCCTATGTCTTCTCCCTTTACACATGGGTCGTACAAATTTGTCGGCAGGCCTCCATGCACGTAACTTCATAACCACGTGGGACCCTTCCCACAACTCAACTCAATCACCACGTGTCACTCTCTCATCTCCTAGGAACCGATCTACGAAGCAACCTTGTTCCTCGTTTCGCGACGCATCTCACGTGGCACACAGCCTGTGGTCAGGATTTCCAAGTTAATCAACCAATAATAAATAGCCACGCGTCTCCACATCTGAAACCTTTGTCAACCGTGTATGTATAAATCCTAGCCGACTTACTCGAGAGTCGAAAACACACATCCAAAACATAACTTTTGATTTTATCTAAAACAAATCTAAAGCAGCATGATCCATACGAAGACCGGGTCGGGTCGTCGGATCTTGACTTTTCCGGCTGTGCAGCCATGCAAATCTATCTCTATAGTCACACTACTCGACTCACTTACTCAACTCGCCGGTGACATTCTCACGTTCAAGTCCAAACACTTCTCCACTAACAAACGAAGCTTTCGAGAAACATTCAGACATATCCAAAACCTAGTTCTTGTTCTCGAAGAGATCCGGATCCGAGTCGGAGCTTCAAGGCACTACTTCACAAACTCTTCCGCCGTCTCGAGCCTCTCGGAGATCCACGTCATTTTCCAGAAGCTCAAGTTCCTTGTAGAAGACTGTACAAGAGACGGAGCTAGGTTGTATATTCTGATGAGCTCGGATCAAGTCTCGGATCATCTCCGGGTCCTGACTAGATCCATTTCGACTAGCCTCGCCACGTTTCCAATCTCCTCCGTTGACTTACCGAGCGAAGTCAACGAGCTGATGGACCTCGTGGTGTGGCAAGCTTGTAAATACAGAGTCCTACCCGACTCAGATGATAAACAAGTAATGACCTCCGTTAATCAGATCCTTGCTCTGTTCGAGAACAGAGTCATCCCGGATCCGGATGAGATAAACCGGATCTTGGATCACGTAGGAATCCGAAAATGGAAAGATTGCATCAAAGAGATCAACTTTCTCAAAGAAGAAATATCTACAGAGAAGAAGAGCAGTAACGGTTTAAGTAGCTTAATGGGATTCATAAGCTACTGCAGATGCGTGATACTTCAACGCATCGAGAAAGATCATAATCACGACGATGATAGTTCAAAAGATCATGACATGATCCGAGGATTAAAAGCTGAAGATCTTCTCTGTCCGATATCTCTGGAGATTATGACAGATCCTGTTGTTATAGAAACAGGACACACGTATGATCGGAGCTCCATCACGAAATGGTTCGGATCCGGAAACATCACGTGCCCCAAAACCGGAAAGATTCTAGCGAGTACAGAGTTGGTCGATAACGTTTCCGTGAGGCAAGTCATTCATAAACACTGCAGAACAAACGGTATCGTATTGGCTCGAAATGATCGGATAAGAAGGAAGACTCACGACAATATAGTCCCGGAGAGTTTAGCCGCTAAAGGAGCGGGGAAACTCATTGCGAAGTTTCTCACTTCGGAGCTAATCAACGGAGACGAAGAGACGATATACAGAACAGTCAGAGAGATTCGTGTTCTGACCAAGACAGGTAGTTTTAACAGATCTTGTCTGGTCGAAGCCGGAGCTGTATGTCCGCTTCTGAATCTTTTAAACTCCGGAGACTCCAAGATTCAAGAAAACGCAATGGCTGGACTTTTGAATCTCTCGAAACACATCACCGGAAAATCCAAAATCGCCGGTGAAGAAGGGTTGAAGACAATCGTTGAGATTCTCAACGAAGGAGATAAAACAGAGACGAGACTCTACGCTGCTTCTACTCTGTTTTATCTCTGTTCCGTCGAAGATTACAACAGATCAATCGGAGAAAACGCAAACGCGGTTTCGGGGTTGATGAATATCGTTAAAGGAGATGATTACGGCGATTCAGCGAAACGCAACGCGTTGCTTACGGTTATGGCTTTGTTGATGCAATCGGATAATCACTGGCGTGTTCTCGCCGCCGGAGCTGTACCGATTCTTCTCGATTTGCTGAGATCGGAAAATATTAGCGGCGAGCTCACGGCGGATTGTTTAGCGACGCTGGCGAAGTTGGCCGAGTATCCCGACGGGACGATTGGTGTGATCCGTCGTGGAGGGTTGAAACTGGCGGTGAAGATTTTGTCTTCGTCGGAAGTTATACCGTCGGTGAGACAGAACTGTGTTGGTTTGGTTTTCAATCTTTGTCTTAACGGAGGAAGTGACGTCGTTGGGGTTTTCGTTAAGAACTCTTTGGTTATGGGGTCGCTTTACACGGTGTTAAGTAACGGTGAATATGGAGGGAGTAAAAAAGCTAGTGCGCTAATCAGAATGATACACGAGTTTCAAGAGAGGAAAACCGGTTCGGTTGAACCAAGTCTTCAAAGAGGACGGTTTGTTCATGCTTGGTGATTTTGGTACATATTGAGTAAACTCTTGAGTATTTTAGAGGGTTATTTACCAAAAAGTTAAGTGAAATTCTTTTATTTGTTTTTTTACGTAAAGGGTTTCGTGAATATTTAGCTCTGGAATGTTTTAATGATCCAAGGGGCTAATGGAATTGTAATAAGCTTCTGGTTTTTAAATGAGAGGCTTTGTCCATAATGTACATTTTATTTTGTTTGTTAAAAATGTCCATAATGTAATTAACTTTTAAAAAAAAGAATATTGGCAAAGTACATATCTATAATCCCAAGCTCATAACTAATTGTTCAAATTGGAAATGAAAGTGGTTCATTAAACATTTAGACATTCTCCATGTTTCATTGCATGATACGGAAATTTACCAATTTGAACAATTAGTTATGAGCCTGCACCATCTTTGAAGTCTCTTCCAATGGCCTCTCCCTAATTCCAGGTTCAAGCGTTTGTTATGTTCCCGTGGCAGCTAATAGTTGTGCTCAAAGCATAGCATCAAGCATCACAAATGGACCTAGGTACCAATCATACATAGCTCGTGGAGGACCTAGTTGGCTCTCTAGTGCATTGGCTCGTGCTCTTCAAGTCCATTGACTTGTATATTTCTTTGTTTTTCGACTTGAATAGCTATTTATTGTAGTGTTCAATGTCTCATTGTTTAAACCATGACTGTTTTCAGTCCTTTCGAATAAAATGCTAATGGCGAGTGTTAAAACATTTATTAACGCAGACAGTGATAATAACTAAGAGATTCTAGACCGAACCTAGATTAAAAACATAATAATAACAACTTTAGAATATATTTTAAGATTGTTATTATTAAAATAAACCAAAAGCGATGATAAAAACATTGACTTTGTAAACCTTTTTATGATTATTAAAAATATGTATAAATTAAAGATACTTAATGGTGTATATTTTATTTTGTGAACAATTATAATGTCGCATTATATGGAAAATAGAAAGTTAGAGGATACTCCTTCTATTCCACGAAGATTGATGTTCTAGATCCGTTGTAGTTCCATGTTTTAGATTTTTTATATTTCATTTATTAGACATTATAAAAATATCGTAAACTTCAAGAAGTATTAAATGAAGATATTTGAATTTATAGATGGACTATTAGTTAATAGTTATGGGAAACTGTTTATTGCAAAAAGATGCATTGAAAACTTACACAATTAATTATTTCTTAATTTATGTTAAAGACTCAAAACATCAAATCTTATATTGGAAATGAAAATAATTCATTAAATATTTAGGTTACCCGTTCATGATTCATTGTATGTATGGGCTTTTACCAATTTTAACTACTAGTTTTTATTTGGAAGCCCATATTCTTTTTTTTGGTCATCAAAGCTTTACCAAATATCTAGTAATGTAGGTAGACTGACGAGAATAACCGAGAGATTATGAGATCAAATCTAGACCAAAACATAATCTAAAAGAGAAGATAAATGAAGAGGCGAAAAGTGATCCAGATAGACTGTAAAGAGAAGACAAAAAACAACGAGTTGCCTATTAATTGGGAAAATGTTTAGGTGAAGAGGAAGAGGAAGTAGTTTCCCCATTGGAGATCGATGGTCTCTCCCTGATTATAGGTTCAAGCGTTTGTTATGTTCCGGTGGCGGCTAATAGTTGTGCTCAAAGCATAGCATCAAGCGTCACAAAGGAACGTAGGTACCAATCATACATTACCCGTGGGGGACCTAGTTGGCTCTCTGGTGCATTGGCTCGTCATCTTCATGTCCGTTGACTTATATCTTTCCTTGTCCCATTGTAGTTATTATTGTAGCGTTCGATGTCCCATTGTTTAAACCATGACTCATTTTGAATAAAACGTTAATGGCAAGTGTTAAAGAGAAAAAAATCTATAATTTATTATTTTCTCTTCGAATCTCTTTTAAACAGTTAGCAATGCAGATCTTCTATTTGAATAGCTATTATTGTAGCGTTCGATGTCCCATTGTATAAAACATGACTGCTCAATCGTTTTGAATACAATGTTAATGGCAAGTTAAAAAAAAAAAATCCATTTTTTATTATTTTCTCTTCAAATCTCTTTCAAACATTTAGCACTGCAGACAATGACGATAATTAAGAGATTCTAGACCGAATTTAAATTAAAAAATAATTTAAAACCTTTCTTTCTTTCTTTCTTTCTTATGAAGATACGATTGATGAGGAGACAAACAATGATCGAGAAAGATTGAATATAACTGAGATGTTCCACTCTAATCATAACGTCTTATTTTTTGTTTGTTGCAACAATATTTAATAAAGATCTCCGACTTCGCGTTTTATGTTGTTTCGACGAACAAACCAAATTTGTTTTCCCGAACAATATATGTCATATTATCCCGAACAATACAAATTCTCATGAGATTTTTAAACAACTAGAAGTGATAGATACATAAGAACTATGATAAATAGACTTAATCTTTTGAGATATTTTTTGATGATTGTTATTATTTATGGAAACTAAGAGTTGTGATGGAAATGTACGACTTTTCAAATAAATTTTATGATTATTAAAAATGGCTATAAACAATTTCTACCTAATAAGTGCTATGAAAAATACACACAACCTTTTAGAATATTTTTTAAGATGGTTATTATTAGAAAAAATTGGTGAAAGATGCACTTTTTCAAATGTTAATTTGCAATAGGTGTTTTTTTAAAACAAAATAGGAGAAATAGACCATTTTTGGTTTAGCTATTTTCATTATGACAATTTTAACCTTGAATTTGATTTTAATATCGGTTTATGTGTTGGTTTGAAAAAAAAACTTTTTTAATTTTTGTAATTGTAACAATCTAGTTGAAATGTTTTAAGAAAACAAATGATTCTTTAAAGATTTAATTAAATATTAAAATATCTTACTTTTTACCTATCACGTACTCCTCTTCTAACATAGTTTGTTATTAGATTTCATTATCTCTCAAAGATATTTTTAAACAAAATGGTGGATGAAAATGGTTTTCAAATCGTTATTGTGGGATCAAAAGACGAACGAACCAGTGAAATATATGCAAAATGTGTATGACGAATACAAGGCGTATATGATGGATACATTTAATAGATACTAAATAATGCACATGTATGATGGATACATTTCATGGACAATAAATAATAAACATGGACGATGGATGTGTGTAATGGGATGCAAAGTGTGTATGATAGATAAAAGACGTGTATGACGGATACCTTAAATGGATACATTTCGTAGACAATTAATATTAAACATGGACGATGATTACATTTCATGGACAATTAATACATTCCACGAACAATGAATAATGAACATGGACGATGAATACATTCTATGGACAATTGATAAACGAAATTAGACAAGTCAAAACTATTTAATCGACGTTAGGTACTCAATTCTTCATATATTTCCTTTTTTTTTTATTTTCTTTTGTTAAAAAAAAAAAATACAATTTACAAACACAGAAAGGAAAAATTATGAATTAAATAAACAAAACCAAATCAAAATTAAATTTGAATTATAATTGAATTATAATTTTGTTACCAAACAAAAACTGAATTTAAGATTATAATAGTAATTTAACAGATAAAATGTACTAATTCACAAAAACCATTTAAAAACACACATTTCACAAATAATATTTTTAAAAGGTATTATTCACCAAAATTTTCCTTATTATTAACGGAAATCAAGAGCCATGATAAAAACATGCAACTTTGTAAATATTTTTGTGATCACTAAATAGACATTTATAAATTAAAAGATATGCAATAGAAAGCGGAACATTTTGAAAGATATTCTAAGATTGTTTTTATTAACAAATCAACATAAATACTTTTAAATAGAATGATATATATATATATATATATATATATATATTTGTGAACAATTCTGATGTCACATTATATCAAATATAGAAAGTTAGGGTGTATTCTCTCCGTTCCATGAGATTGACGGTTTAAATTTTTGTTGTTGTTCCACAAAGATTGATTATATATATATATATATATATATATATATATATATTATTTATTAGTCAATATAAAAATATTGTAAATTTCGAGAAATATTAAATGAAGATATTTGAATTTATTGATTAACTATTGACTTGCTATTAAAAAAAGATTAACTATTGGTTCATAGTTATGGAAAACGGTTTATTGCAAAAAGATGCATTTGTAAATTTACACAATTAATTATTTTTAATTTTATAATTTGTGTGAAGAAGTCAAAACATCAAATCTTACATATTTAGACTATTGGTTTATAGTTATGGGAAATTGTTTAATGCAAAAAAACACATTTACAAATTTAATTATTTTTTAATTTGTGTGAAAAAGTCAAAACATCAAATCTTATACTAGAAATGAAAATAATTCATTAAATATTTAGGTTATTCGTCTATGATTTGGGTTTTTACTAATTTTAACTACTGATTTTGATTTGGAAGTCCATATTGTTTTTTCGTCATCAAAACTTTACCAAAAATCTAGCAATAAAGTTAGACTGACGAAAATAACTAAGAGGTTCTGCGACTAAACCGAGACCAAAAACATAATCTAATTTTTTTTCTTTTTTTATTCTCTTACAAAAGAGAAGAAGAGATAGATGAAGAGACAAAAAGTGATCGAGATAGACCGTAAAGAGAAGACTAAGAACAGCAGTTTGCCTCTTAATTGGGACAATGTTCTGGGTGAAGACGAAGAGGAACAAGTTCCCGAATTGGAGATCATCGCCGGGAGTGTCAAAACTCCTCCGGCTACATTTTCCGGTGGTGATCTTTCTGATGTTTCAGTGAAATCTCTCAAGGATCACGAACTCGAGGACCAACTGAAGCGTCAGAGATCTCTTCTTGCTCTCGGTGCCAAGTTGCCAGATAATGGTGAGAAAATCCGCAACAAAATCGGGAGGCTAGAGTACGAGAAGCAATGGAGAATGTTCCAACCGAAGAGAAAGGTTTGTCTTTTACTTGTGATCTCATCTCATTTCCTTTATGTGTCAACATGTTTTTGTGGGGACCTGTTTTTTTTTGTTGGTTGATTGTGACAATTTGGTATGTGCTCTGCTTCTGTAAACTAGAGAGTGTCTTTGGTTTTTTTTTTCCCACATTTATCTCTGAAGCTAGTTGTGTGGTGGAATAAGAGAGTTTGATGTGTGGAAGATAATGCAGTAATGCGTTACGAGGATTAGTGATTGCATGTTTCGATTGATTCGGGATTCTGCTGAAGATTATCTTCTGTTTTTGCATTTGTGACTTGTTTGCTATAATTCTGGTTCTGTTTGGTATGTTTTTTTCTTTCCGAAAGTGTGAAATGAACTTATCTGATAGACCTGATACAATGCCATTGTGATTTTCGCTGATTTTGGCAGGAGACGGACACATGTCAGACTCCCGTGCAGCCGAAAACCTCAGGTATCTTGTAGCGAATATCTTTATGAAATTGAATGTGATTTCTTGGTGCAGAAAGCAAAAGTTTTCTCTAACATGTAAAGTTCTTTCAGGTGTGTTAAGGCAAGCGAATACAGCCTCGAAAGACACCTCTAGACAAGGGAATAGTGGAACCTCAGAAGTGTCTCGGTCAACATTTGCTTCTCATTTTGGTGATAAGCTCAAAGTATGATGCTTCTATATTTCCCTGTTATCGAAACCTTTTCTTAGGTGACTGCTTCAAAATGCGATCTGCTAATCCTTTGTTTAACAGATGGATACTCCACCAGTGAAACTATTTAATAAAGAGCCACAAGATTTGGGTCGTGAAATCTGGAAAAGCAAGGCCAATAGAGAGACAAACACAAAGCAAAGCAATGGGGCGTGGTTGATGCCAAGATTAGACAAGCCGCAGATCCATGAAAAGAAATTTTATTCTGAGTATAAAGATCCAAAAAGGAATAAAAAACCCAATGAAACTTCTGTAAAGAGAAAGCCAAGGGATTCTTCCCCTTATGTACTCCTCGACAATGATGACGATGACGAAGTCATTGGCTATGATACTCCTACTCCTAGGTCCATATCTTTTCTTTCTGCTATTGCTTAATAGATCGTATTACATACCTTTTCAAGCTCAAATTAACCGGTTACTGCCATTTATGTCATACCATGTGGTCCTGGCTAACCTTCACTTTACAAAATAGACTGATCATTTGGAAGATAATTTAGTGTATTGACATATCTGACTTTACCTCTCTCTCTCGCAGCGAGTGGAGTGTGAAAGCATCACCGTCACAGGGTTCAAGCTGGAGGAAGGTATGTCATCATATGCTATACAACTGTATTCTTGTATATCATTAAAAAACCTTAATACATTTTCTGACTGACCTTTCTGTTGCAGAAATCAGATGATAAAGTGATTAATCTGGATGAAGATGAAGATGAAGAGGAGCCTCAGTCTCCAATGGTGGCAGAGGAAGCATTTGTCATTCCTGAAGGGTAAATCAATGAGTTATTTCGGTTTACCTTTATCAAATGACTGTGACTCATGTTGGAAGTAACTTAATATGGTAAAATCTGCAGGTTGCCGGAAAGCTTTTGCTACCCATCATGGTACGTAAAAAACTATTTGGTTATCAAGATATATGACTTTATCTGTTTACTTACTGCAATCCGGCAATACGATAGATGACTTTTTTTTTTTTTTCCACTTCATTTGGTGATCAAGGGATGACCCAGACTGTGTTGAAGTGTCTCTTAATGATCTAAAATGCCTTTCACCTCGAGAGTATCTTACGTCTCCAATTATAAATTTCTACATAAGGTGACTTTTGAGGACAGACTTACGTATTTAACATCATGTGTCTCCTTTTATGGCTTTTATCTGATTATTCCCCCTTCTGTTTGTCTAGGTTCTTGCAGCACCAGGTGTTTCAAGGGAATCAGACAGCTGCTAACTGTCATTTCTTTAATACTTTCTTTTACAAGAAGCTCACAGAAGCTTTTTCATACAAGGTGATTATTCTTCCCGTTTCTGAAAAAGAGAGCTAATTAATGGTTCTCAGCTCATTATATTTTGATTTTGATTTTGAAATTTTTTGCGTCCTAAGTTTCATTTTTGTAAATTATAGAAGGTTAAATATAGATATACTTCACGTGCATTCAAGAATAGACTTTTTTTAATAGATCTTTCGACTACTTCTGTTCGGTGTTCTAGTACACTGTAGTAGCAGGCGGCACTCGAGTTTTTTGTTAGAAAAACTGTTATTAGAATAGAGAGAAAATGCTAATGCTACCTTTTCTTTGAATATTGTGATTCACATAATGTTCTATTTGGTTTGTCATGTGCTGATCAGTCTCTTCGTCTTGCCCTTTCAATGTAATTAGGGTAATGACAAAGATGCATTTTTTGTGAAGTTCAGGCGATGGTGGAAGGGATCTGATCTATTCCGTAAATCATATATATTGATACCGATACATGAAGAGTGAGTAATTTACTGGCTGATGTCTATTGAATCCTATTGTATCTTTATGGCATGAACGATATTTTATTGTTATCTAAGAAGAGGATTATGCAAAAATTTGCTATATTAGCTCAGAGTTAGTGTGTCTCAGTCTGTACTTCCTGATGGAGAAACTTTATCCTCAGCATCAATTGTTAGTTTGTTTAGTGCTTTTCTCTTGCATGTTTCAGTGTTCACTGGAGCTTAGTGATAATATGCATCCCAGACAAGAAGGACGAATCGGGATTGACTCTTCTTCACTTAGATTCATTGGGGCTTCACCCAAGAAAATCAATTTTCACCAATGTCAAAAGGTGAGACCCAGTGAACTTATATTACTGATTTCAATGCTGCATACAATGCTTTAACTAGAGTGTAATGATATCATGTGAGTGATTTTAATAACAAATTACTCGTGCAGGTTTCTGACAGAGGAATGGAATTATCTGAAACAAGATGCTGCTTCATTGGATTTACCAATTTCAGAAAAAATATGGAGTGACCTTCCGCATATGATCATCGAACCTAAATTGCAGGCTAGTCATTTTTTAACTTCTTACGTTGCAAACTATAGTATTTAAAGACAAACTACCGAATTCGTCGAACTTATTTCATCTTCTTATCAACAGGTTCCGCAACAGAAGAACGATTTCGACTGTGGTCTGTTTGTGCTCTTTTTTATAAAACTCTTTATTGAAGAAGCAGCTCAAAGGCTGACACTGAAGGATTTGGCAATGGTGTGTACCTATTCTATCTATTTCTCTATTCTAAACACTTTGTTCTAAAAGTTGACATAAGTTGTTGTCTTGTCTTCATCTTCAGATTCACAAGAAGTGGTTTAAACCCAATGAAGCATCCTCTTTGAGGGTCAGAATTCGGAACAAACTCATTGATCTATTCCGCAGCAGTATCCAAAGAGAATAAACCTGTATATTACAAAAAATCCCTGATCTTTCATAAGACATGTTTTTATCAATAATGCTCTAATGAGGGCTTTCTTTAAAGCCTTCAAAGAAGGTAAATGACAGAATCTGAAACTAAATGTAAACCATTAGGGGCCAGACTAGTAATCGAAGGACCAAATGGGAGCCTAAAGATTTTATTTATCTAATCATGCACAAAGTAATGTTTCATTTATCATCAATCACGCGCTTATTAAAAATGCAGCACACAAATAAATGTATCAGCACAAGAAAGCAATTGTCATCATCATATCCATACAGATCATATATTTGATCAGATAGGAGGGGATTTGTCACTGAAGAACCGAGCAAGAACCTTGTCTTCAAGAACCCTTAAAGCCTCTGGAGAGTTTATGCACATTGGTGCCTTGTATTGAGACACAGAAGAACCTCTGGAGACAAAAAAGTCCATAAGAGAATCAAATGTTCCTTGTTCCACTACTCTTATCTCTAGAGCTCCAATAATTCCTCTCTCTTTGCTCCTAAAGCTTTTATAAAGAGCATTTAAAGATTCCTCCATCACACAACAACATTCCACCAATACCTTGTTATCAAGCACATTGCTATTGTTGAGTTTGGCTTTGAGTTCCAAGTAAACAACATAGTGACCTGGAGCAGTGGAGACATCAGCATAGCATGTGAAACCCGTAAACATTAAATTCGAAGATTCAAGAACGACCGTCGCACGAGCCAAGGCATTTAAAAGTTCTTCTTCAGTAGTTGGCTCTACATGGACGCTTAGAACCACATTTTGTCTACGTGCGTATCTGAATTGAGGTGTGTTGTTGTAAAATCCGGTAACTTGTAAAACATCTCCCACTCTACATCTGTGTAAACCTAACAACAAAAAGTATTATGACATCAGTTAAAACAAAAAAGAGTAATTTATTGGTTAATAATACTATATCAGGCAAAGTCTATAGATCACTAGTTCGAGTGATTTTCGGAACTATATGTTCTGGTCTCGGGCATGGTATGTACGGGTTTAGCCCTAGAACCTCTTGGTAATTAGAACAACAACAAAAAAAATCTATCTAGGTTCAGAAAATACTAGAATTTTGTAAAACATTATATTGCAAATATAAAATGGCATTTTTTTCGTAACATTAATGATCAAATGTTATATATTGGAAGGGACTCACCAGAATAATTTGTGACCAAGGGCTCATAGTAGCGGCCTAACTTCACATCTACAAGATCAACAATCTCGGCCGTAGTTTCTCCATCGATATCGACATCCCTGAACTCGAAATATGATAGGTTGGGAAGAAATGTGTAGGACACATGTTGTGGTTTGCTTAGAGGATTCACATTTATCCCGAAATATGATTCAGAAGACGCATAAATTGTGGAAACTATAGGTAATTTATTATTAGAGTAGAACTCCAACATTGGGATGTATTGAGCCATATTTCCTGTAACAATACCTTCAATGAATTTGGCTTTGGGCCAAAGTCGTGAAATTATACCTTGCCAAGATTGTTGTCCGCACTCGTGTACGATTAGATCTGCCAGTTCATGGTTTGGTTCTCCAAGGATGATAGAGACCGAGTCTCGACAACCAAGGTCAGTGATCCAGTCGCTAAGATGACCAGATCTGATATTACTAGACAACTCTTTCCAATAATTTTCAAGAAAATGGATTGCTTGAACTACCAGAGAAGCAAAAATAGCAGACACACTCACAACTTTGTTTCTTTGGATCAGACCGCATAGAAGTTGACAGTACATACTCTGTTTTGGATCCGAACACAATATGACTTGGCCAGGACTTGTGTCATATTTTATCCAGTTGCTAAAATATTGGCTCCTCAAAAGGCCCGTGATTACGGGAGCAACCGGCAAACCACAGGGAACTGTGGATTCAAGTGCACTGAAAAGAAACCTCATCTTTTTCCCCTGCCCATCGATATGTCTACAAACCGAAAAACATATTTGTCGGTATGGAAACTACTTTCACAACAAAATAAAAGAAGCAAGTATAAATTACTTGGACACAACGAGGCGGCATAGAGCCGAGACGAATAGAGCCTTCTCAAAGTGGATACTATTCCCAGGAAATATCTTTGGATTCCCACTTGAAGTTCCAGAGCTACACAACCATTATTTGATAATTTATTCACCAAAAACTTTCAAAAGAAACTTTGTTTTAGACATGATAATCAAGAGTAAACCTTTTGAAAAATATAGTGATGGGTTTGCCCGAAATGATATCCGAGGGTTCTCCGTTCGCGACACGATCGATATAAGGCTTAACATCTTCATAGCTCACTACCGGTACGTTCTTCTTGAAAAGCTCTTTATCGGTGCTCCCATCTAGAAAACGCTTAAGGTACTCTGTGTTTGAGTTAACTTTGAGTATCTCCGTCAGTACATCGTCTTGTATTTGCTTCGCGTTTGACGTTAGCTCTTCCAGAACAGTGAGATCGGATCCTAGACTCATTATTTGATTGTTGTTTGTCTTGATGTCTGACCCACTCGAAATCAACTCCTTTCTTTAGACTACCCACATTCATTTTTTTTTTCAACACCCTAAAATATCACTTTTTATACTCCACATCATATTCTCTCTCTTCCACATACTTATTCAACACTCTCTCAATTTTTATATCCTACAATCATTTTATTTAATAAATTTCAACACCTTACCCTACCACTCCACATCCTATTTTCTTTTTTTCTTTTTTTAATTTATGATCCTATATTAGTAACACAAAATATTTACTGATTATAATTTAGAGGTACAAAAATTGTTTTACAAAAATTTATTATTTTATTAAAAACCTAAAAAACGAGAGATAATGATAGTTATTTTAAAAACAAAATTATATAAATAGTGTATCCTAGAGGGTTGGATTCTCTGAACAAAAACTGTAGTCAAAATAACGTTTTTTTTCCTGTGACCAAATGAAATGAAAGAAGTGTTTATTTATAGACAAAAAAAAATGATGATTTTTAGTATACATATTTTATTTTTNAAACTGTTTAATTTAATTATTCAACACCCTCATTGCACTTAGTCTATGCAAAAGTTAAAGATGTGATCATGTCAAGCGTGAAAAACTTTTTTATTTGTTTAAATGTAAAAACTATACTTTATACAAATATATACGGATATTAAGTGGAGCAGTTTGGCAAATATATATTGTTTTACATAATAATATAATATGGGTAAATCTCAGGACATTTTCCAACCTCCAAATCTTAAGATTTATTACTTAAAACTTAAAAGTAAAACTGAAAAAAGTTGCTATCTTAATTGGGTGGTCCAATCTCAAAAAATAAATAATTATATATAGAGAGAAATCTTCCGCATAGGATCAACGAAGCTGAAGTGGAGGACACTGATCTTTTCTCATTTTTTAAGTTGCAAAGTATAGTAATTAAAGACATATATCTGTGATGAGCTGAAGATATAACACAGCTTTAGCTAATCTCCAAGCTCTTGCAAGCTATTTTTATAACGATAGTTTCTCTTAAAACAATTGAGATTGTTGGACCTTTTGGTTGATAACCTTCTCAAGGTAGATATTGTTCGCAGGAAATATCTTTGGATTCCCAGTTGAAGTTCCAGAGCTACACAACCATTAATTGATAATTCTTTAGACTCATCCAAAACTTTCAAAGGCGTGTCGATTCCGTAACATACACATAAGTACCTATACAGCACACACGACAAGGCACAGAAACAAAAAAAAGTAAACAACGCAAAAAAAAATAATAATAACAACTTTCTCTTCACAAAAACGAAGTCCACCAATAACATTTTACTACATTATTCTTCAAGAAAGTGATCAAATTGTTTATAGTATAGTCGTCATCATCATATCCAAAGGGTAGATCATATAATTGATCAGATACGAGGGGACATGTCACTGAAGAACCGAGCAAGAACCTTGTCTTCAAGAAGCCTTAAAGCCTCTGGAGAGTTTACACATATAGGTGTCTTGTACTGAGATATCGAAGAACCTCGAGAGATAGAAAAGTCCATAAGAGAACCGAACGTTCCTTGTTGCACCACTCTTATCTCTAGAGGTCCAATAGATTTCTCTTTGCTCCTAAGTATTTTATAAAGACCATTCAAAGATTCCTCCATCACACAACAACATGCCACCAATACCTTGTTATCGAGTAGTAGTGGTAGCACATTGCTGGTGTTGATGACTTTGGCTTTGAGTTCCAAGTAGAAAACATAGTGACCTGGAGCAGTGTGGAGACATCAGCATAGCATGTGAAACCCGTAAACATTAAATTCGAAGATTCTAGAAGGACCGTTGCACGAGCCAACGCATTTAAAAGTTCTTCTTCAGTCGTTGGCTCAACATAGACGCTTAGGCCATCTCCATCCCTCATCTTATGAGTAAGTCTTTCCATTATTTAAATATTATATACTGAAAAAAATAATATTATTTTAATATTTAGTGTCTTCAAAATTTAAAATTTGTGTCTTTAATGTCTGTGTGCAGACATTTTTGGAGAAGATGTCTCTAATTCAAATACCCCTTATCATTTAGTTATTGATATTTTTGTAACTTCAAATTTTTAATAGTTCTAGAGACACTCTCCTCATGTGTGCAATGGAGGTGCTCTTATAACCGCATTTCTCCTACGTACGAATCTAAACTGAGGTGTGTTGTTGTAAAATCCAGTTGTCAAACATCTCCAACTCTAAATCTGTGTAAACCTAACAACAACAAACATTTAAACAATATTAAAAACGTCTCATAAGATAATGAACAATTCTCTTAAAATAATAAATCATAAACGTCTACGTATTAAGTAAAAAATACTGATAAAAACCAAAATTTTGTAAAAGGAGAATTGCATTGCTAATATAAAAGTACATTGTTATAGGGATAAAGATAAAGTCCTACAACGACATTAGTTATATGAAATAGAAGACTCACCGGAATAGTTTGTGACCAAGAGCTCATAAGAGCGACCTAACTTCACATCCACAAGATCAACAGTCTCGGCCATGGTTCCTCCATCGAGATCGACATCCATGAACTCGAAATATGATAGATTGGGAAGAAATGTGTAGAAGACATTTTGTGGTTTGCATAGAGGATTCACATTTATCCCAAAAAATGATTCAGAAGAGCCATAACTTATGGATACTATAGGCAATTTATCAGAATAGAAGTCCAACGTTGGGATATATTGTGCCATATTTCCTGTAATAATACCTTCAATGATTTTGGCATTGGGCCAAAGCCGTGAAATAATACCTTGCCAAGATTTTTGTCCGCATTGCCGTTTGATTAGATCTGCCAATTCAGGATTTGGTTCTCCAAGGATGATAGAGGCAGAGTCTCTACAAGTAAGGTCAGTGATCCAGTCACTAAGATGACCAGATCTGATATTACCACACAATTCTTTCCAGTTGTTTTCAAGAAAATGAATTACTTGAACCAAGACATAAGCAAAAGTAGCACCCACCCTCACAACCTTGTTTCTGTGGACAAGACCACATAGAAGTTGGCAGTACATACTCTGCTTGGTATCAGAACACAATATGATTTGGTCTGGACTTGTTACATTTTTTTGCTGCTTCCTAAAGTATTCGCTTGTTGCAAAACTCGTTGTCACAGGAGCAACGGGCAAACCACAAGGAGTTGTGGATTGCAGCGCAGTGAAAATAAACTTCATCATCTTTCCTTGCTTGAGACCATCAACATGCCTGCAAACCAAAGAGATCTCACTCAATCAAGTTACATTCAACTTCATTTTACACAATATTTAAAGGAAACAAGTATGTATGTAGAATCTTAGAACGCGTACGAACAGAACCTTCTCAAAGAAGACGTTGTGTACAGGAAGTATCTTTGGATTCCCACTTGAAGTTCCAGAGCTATATATAATAGTCATTCATTAGAATACTTTATAATTCTTAGATGGGCGCCCTTCTTAGATTCATCAAAACTTTCATAAGAGAAACTCTATCATTAATCAAGAAAGTATTGTATACCTTAGAAGAAATCTAGTGATGGGTTTGCCCGAAATGACATTCGAGGGTTCTCCATTCACGACACGTTCAATATAAGGCTTAACATCTTCATAGCTCACAACCGGTACGTTCTTCTTGAAAAGCTCTTTATCATAGCTCCCATTCAGAAAACGCTTTAGGTACTCTGTGTTTGCGTTAACTTTGAGTATCTCCGTCAGTACATCATCTTGTATTTGCTTCGCGTTTGACGTTAGCTCTTCCAAAACGGTGAGATCGGATCCTAGACTCATATTTTGGTTGTTGTTTGAATCAGCTTGTAAAACGCTTATTTATATCCAAACAATTTGATTTGTTTGGTGTAACTTGTAACTACTATACGTACGAGACAGAGATCTGTGATAAATTTATCATTCAATTCCGCAACGATAATAGTACAGATTGTTCATTTAGCTCAGAGATTCGAAAGAACACATCTTTAAAACGATTTTATGTTTTTATAAGTTATATCATACACATAACTACCAAGACAGCACACACGACAAAAAAAAAAAAGTACACACCACAAAAAATAGCAGTTTCTCTTCATAAAACGAAGTCACCAATAACTTTTTACTACAGTATTTCTTCATGAAGGTGATCAAATTGTTTTTAGTAGTCGTCATCATATCTGATCAGATAGGAGCTAGGGGATTTGTCACTAAAGAAACTAGCAAAAACATTGTCTTCAAGAGTGTCTTGTAGAACCCTGGGAGACAAAAAGGTCCATAAGAGAATCAAACGTTCCTTTTGCACCACTCTTATCTCCAGAGGGCCAATCAAACCTCATTCCTCCATCACACAAAGGCATTCCACCAATACTCTGTGTTTGCGTTAATTTTGAGTTTTTCCGTCAGTACATTGTCTTGTATTTGCTTCGCATTTGATGTTAGTTCTACCAGAACAGTGAGATCAGATAATAGACTCATATTTGGTTGTTTAAAGGCTGTGAATGGAATCCCCTGCACTGACTGTACGAAGTGACCTGACATACTCAAAATAAATTTGCGATCCGTTAAAATGGACCCGATGATATAACACAACTTTTGTTAATCTCCAAGTCTAGCAAGCTATTTTTATAATTCAGTCTATAAATGAACCGAGAATGTTACAATATTGAAGGGAAACGGAAACAGAGGAAAGTCAAACTCAAAAGGGGATGTGTATCCCAAACATGCCGTGATTTCTGCGCCTTCTACTACTCTCTCTCTCTCCTTCTCTGTGATGCCCACTATTTTTCTCTATCTTCTCTTAGTCCCTGCAAATGTGAAACAATGTGTCAGTATCAAACAGTAGGCTAGGACATGCTTGCATGGACTGGTAATGATCAGAGATTCAAAAATAGAGTCACTTCTTTGTGAACAGAATCCAGACAACCGAACTAGACATTGTTTATATCCTTGTTGCAACATGCAGTGAAAACATTCAACGGGATATATTTTCTAGAATCTTTCATTAACTCTTCTTAAGTATAGATACTAATGAATGCATCTGTCAACATAACTCAGACGTTACTAGCCAGACAATGGGTTAATAAGGTATCTGATTCCAAAAGAATTGAGAAGCATCCTACATGCAAAGCTACTCAGAGGACAACTCTAGGTTATCTACCACAATCAATAATACTAGCGACTATTATGCATCTGTTGAACGCAAAAAGGCACATATCATAACAAGAAAACAACCAAACGTCAATAGAATGGAAAAAGATCACTTACCAGTACTTAATTAGACCGTCCCAACTACATGTTGCGACTTTGCTCTGTTCCAGAGGATGCCACTCGGCTCCAATGCACACCTTAGTGTGACATCTGAGCTTCTTGAAGACTTTGCAGCTTTTCCAGTCCCAAAACCAGCATTGACCCTCACCATCTCCTGACATTACAAACCGTCCATCTGGAGAGAAATTAACTTGGCATGCATAACCAGCGACAGTGTGCCCTGCAAACCTCTTCTTTTTATTCAGCTGAAACCTCTCTTTTGTACCATAGATCAGAATCTGGTTGTCCAAACTCTGAGCCGCAAGCCAATTCCCATTTGGATGAACAGCGATCGCAGGCATGGAGTGCATATGTGGCTCACTGATATACTTAATAACCACAGGGATCCCGAATTCCCACACACGGAGAGACTTATCATCACTAGATGTGACAAATCTCCTGTTATTATCCACAAAAGTGATTGTATTAACCGCACCCAAATGCTGATCATACTCTTGCGTAATCTCCCCTGAATTAACATCCCACTGCACAATCTTCTTATCACTCATACCAGCCAACAAAATATTCTGCTTATCATCATCCGGATTCAGCTTAACAACATACGGAATCTTCCCAGTGGAGAAAGTCGAAATAACCTGACCAGTCTCCGTATCCCAATACTTAATATTCTTATCATACCCAGAAGACAAAAACTTAGTCCCATCATTAGAGAAACAAATATCCCTCACAGCTTTAGCATGGCCCATGTACGTCCTCATACACTTACCAGAGTTATACACATCCCAAATCTTAACCTTATTATCCATACCTGCAGACAAAAGCAAATGCCCCTTCTTTGGGAAAAACCTAATAGCAGCAACACCTTTCGTATGACCACTCCATGTATGAACCAAACGCTTCGGAACATAACAATGATCGTTAGTGGCCTTTGCGTCTTTCGGAGCTTCAATCCAAGACCTCCCTTGATAATCCTGCTCTTCCTTCCCATGAAAAGTACTCTTATCAGCAAAATGCTCTCCTTTAGCTTCACTTTGTTGTCCCTCCTTCTCCTTCTTCTTAGCATAATCCTCCGCATACTTCTTCTGCTCCTCCGTTAACTCTCCTTGAACAACCTCCTTCTTCCTCGACCATGGACTCTTCCTATTCCTCAAAAGCCAAGCTTCCGTCGCCGGATTCTGAGCTTCCTCCTCCTCAACCACCTCCTCCTCCTTGTTCTTCTCAATCTTCCTCCGTTTCTGCTCACTCTGAGGTATATTATAAACCGAAACGCCGTCGTTCTCCTTCAACGCCACCACATCGCCGACGTAATTCAACCCGGACGGATCCGTAGCGTAACCGTAACTCTGAAACGTATTATACTGTTCATCAAAGACAAAGGATCCAATCGCAGCGTCTTCTACAAATCCTTGCTTGTGATTTCTCAGACCTTGAGCGATCCCGTCTTTAGCGAAGGGATGCGCGGGACCTTGAATCTGAGCCCAGAGCTGGTCGTACTTGAGATTCTCGGTGATTGAGTGTTGGTTTGGATCGAGTGGTCTCGATTTTAATTGATTCTCTTTCGCTACTGTGAGTGCGAGTGCTGTGTCGTCTACCTCTGGTGCGGCGGATTTCGCCTTTAGCATACGTGGCGGTGAAGATTCCGGTGAGGAAGTTACGGTGGTTTCGTCCTCGTCTTCTTCTTCTTCGCCGTGGTACGATTGAAGCAGATCCATTCTCTTTCGATGAGAGGGTTTTCAAAATTTGGGGATAAATCGAAATTAAGGGTTTCCGATTTTTGTTAGGAACTTTTAGAAGTTGGAAGATAAACCCTGAGTTTTCGTTGGTTTTTTTATTCACCCCGTTAGTGTGGTTCTTTGACATTTACGGCCCAATCTTTCTTTTTCCTTTTTTTAACCGACTCAGTGTCTTATAGATTTTTTGTAAAATATGAGAAAAAAATCTAAATTTTATACTTCGATTCTATGTAACATTATATATATCAATCACCTAACAATTAAGCAATTAACAAGACAAAGTTGAGCATATAATAAGATAAATTAGCAAATGAAAATAACGTTTTTTAAATTTCTTACATCAATTGTAAATATATTAGTATACCATGCCATCATGCTTTAGTAAAAGAGTTTTAAATTCATGGAAATAAGTACATACTTTAACGAGAGATTCGTATAATTTATATCTTTTTGGTTAGACTATATACAATTACAAAATCAAACTAAATTGAGATACAGTTTGTAAGTGTACAGGATGTAGTTAAATCCAATTTCCCATGAAGATGGAAAGGTTGTAAATATATTTACATTGAAAAGTATGTAGCATGTACCTAACATTATATCGTAATTTGTAATTAATTTGTTGTAATGTAAAACATAATTACAGCTAAACAAAAAAAAACTTTCAGCAATGAATCTTCAAAGCTTTTAAGTTTAAGAAGAAATTAGTGAGAAGCTGAATCCAAAACCTGCTTATAGCTAGCCAAGGGTTTGAATGTAGACGAGTTTGTCACAAACAGAATTTTATATTCAAGCTGAAATTCTAGTCAATTATTAATACAAACCACAAGTACAAATACTTTAATGTTGTATCTCAATGATGTATTCTATACGTTGTATTACATGTATACGAAGTTCTAATTAGAGTTGTTTTTTTAAAAGCTCTAATAAATAACTTTTAATTGTGTCTTTAACAATTTGTATGAATACACGGTATTTTAAAGTATTTTACTCAAGTGATTTGCATCGGGTTTTTTAAAAAATATTATCAACATAAATAGCTTAAAATTAATAATTTTTGCATGCATAAATTACATACCTAACTCGAAGGCAACATTAAAAAAGATACTCATCTCATGATATTCAAAGAACCAACACAATTGTTATAAAAAAAATCCGTAAAAATTATTGCGCAAACACAAGTCACTAGCGTAGACTAATCATTTGGGATTTGGTAATGGTTCAAGAACTTTATGAACAGATGATATGCCTTATTTTCTCTTCTATCTTTGATGGATCAATCTGGACCCAACATGTAATAGCCTGCAAAATATACATACATTAGGCGATTTATTTTCAAAATATACATACATACATTTATTTTCAAAAAAAAAAAAAAATATATACATACATTAGGCGATTTAATCGTATCCGATCGATCAAAACTAGTTTAAAACTATATCGAATTATATATGTGACACATGCATAAACTTCTTGTACATGTAGTTATATTGATGTATACCTGAGCTATGATTGTATAAGTGGTCTTATCATTCAAGTTCTGAAGATTGGCACTCATAACTTGAGCTCCTTCTTCTTCAAAAACATTCACAAGCTCGTGTAACATCACTCTTCTCATGTTCCCATGCACAATCAGATTCATTTCTATGGTCGAATCCCGCAAATGGATACTTAGTTTTGGTAGAGGTGACGATCCTTGATGAGAGGAACTCCCTACCTCCCCTCTCAGCAATGCACTTTTTCTTTCTTTCAAACGATTTACCTTCTCCTTCAATTGGGTCATGTATGATGTTGCATGATCTATAAGTTGAGGCACCGGCAACTGATAGAGCCATTCAAAAACACAAGTTAATAGCTCTCAGTTAGCTTATGATTTTGCATGAATGTTTTATAACCAGTGTATAACACAAATGTAAAACCGATGTGCATCACTTGTTTGAATAGTAAGTCATCATATATATGTATATATATGGATTTTTATTGTCCCTAATGAAGATATATATGTAGGCTGAAATTTTTTAAAGAAATTGTAGATATAAATTACTTTAAACTCACATTTTATTCTCGAATTTGACCATTTTTTTTTTCTTTTTTCTTATATCCCTTTGATTCATTTAAATGTCATATACTCTAAAAACTCTAGAAATAATACTTAGCTAAACCATGATAACTATATATTTATTTTTCGATGAATGTGTTTATTATAATCAGTATACAACACAAAGTACACCAGCTATGTGCATAACTTGTTTGTAAATCTTCATACATATACATACAAATGGATTTATGGCACTGACCTATATTTATAACTGTGAAATTTGTCCCTACCATCGACTAACACAGTTAATCCATTGGACTACATACATCTATCAAAAAGTGTGTACTTGTGTTTCTACTACATATCATATAAACATAAAATACATATGTATAGTGAGAGAGAGAGAGAGAGAGACAGACCCTGCGAGCCGGAGAAACATGGGAAGAGAGTAAAGAGAAGAGATCTTTCATGCGCATTCGTCGCTCTTTCTCCCTTAGGTTTCGTTTTTCTTTCAATGATAGTGAGCTTCCTTCTCCTATTTGTTTTTCCCTCTCCATTATTTGTGTTCTCTTTTAAGCATTTACTTATGTTACTATATGTATTTCTCTTTTCGAAATCCATCTCCGTCTTTATACATATATATAAGAGAGAGCTTTAACAAAATATATAAAGAGAAAATCCCAGTTCTAAAACCTGAGACAAAGAGCTACGTAATAATAGAAGTGATGTTTGCAAAGAAAGTCATGGATTTGGTGATTGCTTCCGTGATTTGTCCCCACAAAAAAGAAGGCGCAATACTAAAATTGCCATAATTTGCCTAAGATGCAATGAATGTTCGTAGACTTGGTTTTACAATGTATTCAATCGCCGAAAAAGGAACGAAATTTTGTCTTCTATTATCAAATAGAAGGGGACGACCAGGTAAACATATATATAGTTCCATCTTCATTTAATTTGGTGCATGCACTATATTTATTATCCAGAGACTATAATGTTACAAACAAATCATCAGCTATGAATATTCAACGATCAGTTTCATTATTCAAAACACACAAAAATGACACATTCATGGGAATGTACTTACGTTTTGCGGCGTGGATCACTGGGTGCAAGTGCCGCGTTAAATAATCTGGTCCATGCACTATAATGTTACAAACGGATCATCAGCTATGATTATTCAACGATCAGATTCGTTATTCAAAATACATGAAAAATGACACATCATGGGAATGTACATACGTTTTGTGGTGTAGGTCACTGGGTGCAAGTGCCCGTAAAAAAAAAAAAAACCTTCGATGTCTTCGTAATCTCAGAGAAAATTTGCTGAACTGGTTAGAAAAATTCTTTTGTCTCTATGTTCTAAGAAGAATATCCAGCACTGGAAATTTCTATAGAAGGAATTTGAGCAGTGATCACTATATCAAAGTCATGGACTAATTTACTCAGTGCCAAAATGGTTTTTGAGTTGAAAACCCATAAAACTCAAATAGTGTAAAAATCGAACACATACTGAATCAAAATCGGTTCCACCCAATCATTCTAATCCAAAACTTGTCTTATGGATTTAATCTAATTAAAATTAATCAGTATCAATTTATTTTAACTCGAAAACCCATAAGATTTAACATGTTCTAATGACTGGCCACGTGCAAGTATTTTATTTTGTTTTGCAATAATATAGCTATCCATGTATATATTCTTCTTTGCTACTTTATTTTGGTCATCGGGTCATAAATCATATTCTTTTGTGTACAAATTAAGACTTGAACTATTAAGTGTGAAGATTACGTATATACCTAAACTATGGTGCATGGCTTACTCGGTATGTCGTTTACTAAAACCGTCAAACCGACGAAGAATTAGAGATTAAGAAAAGTTCAACGTATTACGCGTTTATTTAAGAAAAATCAGCTTAGCCCCCATCCGGTTTAGTTTGTAGCTTTATGATGTTTAATCATAATTGTCACATCCTCTTCGATGTTTAATCATAGTTTTTGGTACCGGTTTAGTTTGTAGTTTTTTTTTGTTTTTTTTTGTCACTGTCAAGTACATCTCTTCGACGTAAACTCATAATTTTTGGCACCGAGCACAGTGTCTCCAAAACTACAAACAAAATAATAATAAAGCGTTTGACAAATCATGGGAAAACAAGTTAGCCGCAAAATAAAATCAAAGAAGAATTTGTTTGCCTCTCCTTCTTCTTTTAAACATAGTACAATGATATGACAACGAATAAAGCCGTCTTCTTCTTTTTGGGTCACGAAATTAAAGCCGTCTTCATGGAAACTACTATATTGCATTTTGCACATGTTTAGTTTTTTATTATTATTATTTCTTCAAATATATATATATATATATATATATATATATATATATTTTTTTTTTTTT
>OVAP01000577.1:0-33162 GCA_900406295.1 Aurinia saxatilis
TTGCAAAATTACCAAATTATATCAATCTCATAATATTTTGGACACCGTTAGCGGGTTTCCCCGTACACCAGAGCAATCCGACAACAATAATGTAGCTACAACAAAGATGTAGCTACAACAAAATTAAAAATTAAGTAGGCAGAAGATTTGGTTCAGGAGGAACAAAAAGATAAGATGGTGATAAAAAATTTATAATATGTCAGGTTTGAGGAGAGAGTGTATGGCTTGAGCAGACTCAAAATTGACACGGCGCAAATTTGTGCCATAACCCTTCTCTCGTCCCGGTTGAGATTGTTAAATAAACATATTCATAATTAAAATGTATTACAAACTAACTAATTATTGTTAAACTTATATATCATTAATTATATTCAAAATTTTAAATAAATGATATTTACTATACATAATTGTAATATTTAGTCAAATTTAATCCAAATAAGTTTGTTACACAGTTTGTGTACAATGTAAACCATGAGTTTATAATCTTGTCAACCATATATTCATTTTGTATTATCTTCTAGCAAATTTTTGTATTATGTCTTTATATTTCAACTTATTGTTTCAAAGAATAGGAAACATAGTTGAAAGCTGTAATATGTCAAATGAGAGCTCTCAAAATGATTTCGTGTGGTCATATGCTATATAGCTGAGCCTGAGGAGGTGGAGTACATCAAAGGAAAATGAGAAGCATTTTGTAGTGTTGAGGAGACTCTGACTCAGGTAGAGACTTTTAATCTTCGAGATAAAGTCACATAGCTAAATGGAGAGTACGGAGAACACACAGTTTCTAGCGACTCTGTTCTTTTATCAAAGGTTCAAACCAAAGTCTACTAAACATAAAGAAGAGTCTTATCCTGCGTTGTCCTACATCAGGGGAATAACAAAGCAAACTCAATAAAGTCCTCAACCTTTTGTCCTCACTGAGCTAAATTCCTAAGACTTACTACGGGAAACAACGAAATCCCCAGAGAACAAACAAGATCATCAATTACCCTCAGCTGCAAGTTTGGCTGCTGCAACTTGTTCATCTGACAGGGGCAAGTAATAGATTCTCGGGATTGCTTTTGTCTTCATGAAAAGATCATCGAGTGTGACTATGGGAGGCTCTTGTTCCTCAGGGACTAGGGGAGGAGGCGGAGGGAGAGGAAGACGTTCTACAACAGGAGGGAGTTTGGCCAGAGGAGGTGGTGGCGGAAGAGCAGTTGGAGGTGCCCGCGCATGTGGCTGAGCCTGAGGAGGTGGAGGAGCTGGTGTAGTTGGGGTCGGAGGAGCTTCCAGTTTTGCTTTCACTTCTTCTGGTCCAACAAATTCAGCTACCAGAAGGCGGCCTCCGTTAGCCGGCCACTGGAGGTTATACACTGCCTCTCTTGTTGCAGCTGCTTCTTCAACCGAAGAATACTGCAGTCACATCACAAAACTCATGTTAGGAGAACGTCTTTGGATAGTTAGATAACTGAAATCAGAAGACCACAAAAGAACATTGTTCAACAAGAATAAAATAAGAGGTCTTACTGATACATAGCAATGGGTCTTGATGTGGTCCATCCAGAAACTAGTGACATTTCCTGTTTTACCCAAAAGCTCTTGAACAGCTTTCAGCGTGAATGGCCTAAGGAAACGATCAATCCTGAGGGAATTTGTTGGCTCCTTTGGAGATGGAGGAACTGCCAATAAAATGAGCATATATATCTCAATCAATATTCTTAAACAACAAATGAAATGAAACAAACATATGTGGGGTGCTTATATACATACCCACACGCTCCTTAGGTCCATCCTGACTAGCAGAAGAGTTTGATCTTGAGAAGTCACGCTTCAGACCAGCTGACCTCGGTGTTGTAGCAGGTGCAGCGTTATTAGTTGCCTGTGCACCAGGAACTTTAATACTCTCGGAGTTCCATCGGCGCTGCCTCTTCGCAGGCTCATTATTTCCAACAGCTTGATCTACACAATGGGGTAGAAAAAAAACAATTTCATTAGCTACAAACTAAACAGAATGCCTCAAAAACCAAGAGACACGAGATGGAACTTTAAACACTAGCAATATATGCCTCAAAGGCTGACAGTATGAGACTAAACACAGCAAAATAGTTATCAGGTTCAGAATTTATAATAGTTGGTTGCCAAATATATGAAAACAATGTGCCTTACTTACCATTAACAGAGAGCTTTCTTTTGTCAGAAGCCACCACTGGATGACTCTTATTTTCAGGGGCTTCCCCTTTCTCACCATGGGTCTCCTCCTTATCAGTAAACATTTCATTTTTCTCACTCTTATCCAACACTTCGTCAGATGTAACTGACTCGTTTTGCTTTGTCTCTGGCTCATCGTCCATAGACTCATCACCAGAGTCTCTATCTAAATTCAACTTTTCAGAGTCGCCTGCATCGACAACATTATTCCCTTTGGTCATATCAGCATTTGCAGCATCGCTGTTATCTCCACCTCCAACAGATATCTTCTGCTCAAGAGGCTTCTCGACATCCATTGGATGCGATTCGCCAACGACTGTTGATGGCTCTTGGGACTTATTAATATTTTGTTCTAATTTGACATCATCAGCAATTTCATTATCCTTTAGTTCTATTTTTTCATTATTTGACACAGAATCAGTAGAAATACAATCAGATTTTACCTCAAACCCTGTAACAGGGATGACCTCAGATACCTGGTTTGTTGTAGCAGATTTTTCAAGCTCTGCCTCTGTCGATTGAGACTTAAAACCCCCATCATTTAACTGTTCCTTATTCTCCATCACTACATCAGATTCTTCAACAACTACCCAAGAGTCCACTCCATCTTTCCCATCAACCACTGAACTATCTACCCCTCTAACATCATCAACCTTTTCATCCTCGTTCTTTGTCACCGCGGGTGGTGTTATCTCAACCTCAACCGCAGTCACTGCCTTAACCTCATCCACAACCGGAGTAGTCTCAGTGCTCAATGCCGGATCAACAGGAGCAACAGGAGTGATCTCAGCTTCTTCTTGTTTAGCTACTTCAGCAGCAAGTGCATCACTTTTAAGCCTCTCAGACTCTTCTTCCTCAGCACGAATCGCCTCATCGAGACGCCTCACGAGCTCCTCTTTCAACCCTCTTGTTATCAACTTCCTTCTCTTAAGCTCTTCTTTCAATTCAGTAACCTTCCACTTATCAATTGGTCTGTTGTCCAAAATCGCATATGGTGATGACGACATCTTCACTTACACAACCTGATTCACCACATATAAAATCAATATAAAATTCCACAATCACAGAATCAGAAACTATTCACCAAATCCAAATTAGCCAACGAACACAATGTAAACCCCTAAATTACAATTAGAGATACACTAATCAAAACCCACAACGAAAGATTACAAATTTCGATAACCAGACACATAAATAAACAAAGAAAAACACAAAATTGATCAGAGCACTTACACTAAATTGGATTGAAAACTTCTTGAAACAGCAGAACGAACACAATGCAAAACCCTAAATTCAAATTACAACAACAAGGATAACAATTAGAGAGAGAATAATCAAAACCCACAACAAAAAATTACAAATTTCGATCAATCAGAACGAAATCAAATTCAATTTCTTTAAAAACTCAAAAAGCGAACACGAACCTTTGTATCGAGAACAAATTGGAACCGGAGAGAGCGAGAAATCTAATGTATAATGAGAGATAAAGCAGACATTGACGAAATCTCAATCTCGTTAAAAAAAGTTTTTGGGTGAATTTGATAAAAGGAGGCGAATTCTAGGGTTCTTGGATAATGAGGGGAAAAAGAAAAATCGAGCACTTGAAGCTTGAAGGGGTTGTTATCATAAATAACCACAAACATACTTTAGTTAATATCGAAATTACCCTTGGTGACATTTGTTGGCTTCTCTATTTTTTACTTAAATGTCGAAATTACCCTTGGTTATAATACGGCGTCGTTTTATCGCTTTTCTCAGGGATTTTTTTTTTTTTTGTCACTCACCGGAAGGCTCTTCAGAGTCGTCGTCGTCTTCTTCTTCTTCGCCGTTCGTCGTCGTTGTTTGAGGAAAAGCGATAATGCTGCGGAAGTAAGTTTTCTGAAACTCTATAGATTTGTGTGTGAAATCGGATTTGTGTAGGTTTTAGGGTGTTGATCGCGATGAAATTGAGAGCTATTTGTGAGTTTGATTTCGTTGTGAATCTTACGGAAATGGTGATTGTTGTTGTAGGTCTGTTCTTGAGTTGTCTTCGCGTTTGTCAATTAAGAGATTCCCGAAGAATTTGGGAGCTCAGGTGAGTTTTGCATTATAGTGATTGATTCCATTTAGTGAATACACTCTTTGATTTTTGTTATGTGATGTGTGTTGTAAGCAGAGGTTTCATCTGAGTTCTTCGAGAAACGGTAAAAACGGTGTCTCTGGAGCTAAACCAGATGTTTCCAAAGTTGATACACCGAAAATGACTCCTCCTCCACCTCCGGGGAAACCGGAGGATGGTAAAGGTGGTTCTGCGAAAGTGATTGTAGGAGGTGTGGCGGTTGCTGGTGCATTTTTATTAGCGTATCAGAGTGGGTATTTGGATGAGTATTTAGGGAAAAAAGAGGAGAAATTAACTGAGAAAGTTGAGTCTGTTGTTACTGAGAAATGGGAGGAGGCTCGTGAATTGAATGTGGAAGATTCTACTGGGAGTAATTCATCGGTGGATGGTAAAGCTGAATTTACTCATTTTGAAGCTTCTGAGGGAATGAAGAGTGATGAGGAAGTGCAACCTGAGTCTGATGTTACACCTGACCGTTTTACATATGTTTCTCCTGGCCAAGAAGAGACGCCTCAAGAAAGTGGTAGTGATACAGCAGAGGAAAGCTTGCCTGTTTCTTCTGATGACAACTCAGCATCGGAAGATTTAAAGACCAAGTCTGACACTTCCCCAACAAATATTTCTGAGGTAGAAAATGGGACGTTGGAAGCTGTACCAAAAGCGGGGGAGAGTACTGTTGTTAGTGACCTATCTAGTTCGGTTCATAGAGAAAGTGGAATGGAATCTGCTTCACCAAATGGAATGGAATCTGCTTCACCAAAGGATCCTGTCACTGATGAGGCACCGGTACTAAATTTTCCTTTGGTGAACTTAAAAAGCACTACACGTAATGAAAATAATAGCTTACAAGTTAAAATGCAGAAGATGAATGTCTCACCATTCCCTTGTTTCATGCATTTCTTAATAAAAATTTTGGTTGCATTGAATACTTGGATGGTTGAAGTGGATACTTCTAAGTTCTTAGCATGAGGATTGTGCTACATTGTCAGTGTTAACAGCATTCCTTAGTTTTGTACTTCATTAAAAAAAAGGATGTTCATATGGACACTATATGACAGCCGTCCTGCATCAAATTCTAATAGATGCTGATTCTTTAGGAAGGAGTGTAAGGAACAAAATTTGGATTAGATTACCATTTTCTGGAAAGATGTAGTGGAATATCTATTTTGATTTACGTGTGTCTGAGATCTGCTTCTGTTGTCATTGCATTGCTTTGCTAATTTTCTGTATAATTAGGTTTAGTTCTTCTATATGTTTAGCCTCTCGAAAAGCCGGCTTACCATCTATCTCAATAAAATTTCTTTATCAAATTCACACCTTTCATTGATCTCTTACAGTCTAGGAAAAAGTCAAGAAAATCTTTAGAAGTCTCAGGTACCTAGGTATTGTCTAAGAACGGTTGGCTTAATGTAAGTCTCTAATCATTTGTTCTCTGACAGGATGGCATTGAGCGGGAAGCAGAAACACCTGGTTCTCTCCTTAAGGAATACAACCTAGAAGGCGGTGATACTGAAAGCACTGGATCCTCATCAATCGGGGAACAACTAACTAGAGAAACTGAGGTTTCAAACTTGATTTTTATGGCTCTCTTCCTTACTCCAGTGCTTTGTATTGTTTGATAATTTGCAGAAAAGTATGCTTACTCGGGCTTGTTTTGTGAATTAGGCTCTTACTAGTGCAGTTGAAGGGATGAAAGATGATTACATGACCGAGGACGGAAAGTTGGTACTTGATTTTATTGCTGCCATTCATGCAGCTGAGAAGAGACAGGCGCATTTAGATGCCCAGGTTTTTGCTGAAGAATTACGAGCCTTAAAGGTTGTTTAAAAACAAAATAACTCATATAGTTGTTTGTTCTCTGTACTGTCTTAGCTTTATTGGTGAGGTTTTAGCTTATATGCTGCTGTCAATTCTTTTGATTAAGCTCAGGAGAAGTACGAAAATGAATTGAGAGATCTCAGGGCGCGTGAACTAATGCGTATAGAGGAGGCGGCAATATTGGATAAGGTAATTTAACCTCATATCTCCAAAGGACATATGTCCAGTGCCACAGCTCATGTGCATCAGATAAACATGCCAATGATGTTCAGCTTTATATTTTTCTTCCCTTATAAATATGAGCTAAAGAATTTGATGTTTCACTGGATTCTTGTAAACATCCAACAATTTCATGTTCCTGGGGATAAAATATACGACAATAATTTAAGTTCACTATTTCTATATTCAGGAGCTAAAAAGAGAAAAGACAAAGGCAGCAGCTGCTATCAAGGGAATCCAAGAGAGAATGGAAGATAAGCTCAAAACAGAAATTGAACAAAAGGTCTGCACATTACAAGATTTTGACTATAAAAGTGTATTGCTACTTGGAAAGTCATAACTAACAATGTGTATTTACTGCAGGAAACTGAAGCGCGGTTAGCTTTGAGTAAAGCTGAAGAATTGGCAAAAGCTAAGTTGAATTCAGCAATTGCAAAAGAAAAAGCAGCATTTATTGAAAAATGGGCAGAAGCAGATCTTAATGTAAGTGAAAGGCGAACTGCTAAACTTCATTTCCTACTATCTAATGGCTCCAAACTCATGTTATAGAATATTGCACAGACCGTTTCAAAGCCATAATTAGGAAGAATGTGTAGGAATCCAGATGCAAGTTGGAATTAGATAGGTTCTGAATATGACCTAAAGTATCAAACCATAGTAGAAAGTTTGATACCATAAAGACAAAGAAAGTGAAGCAACTTAGTAGAATTCCTGAACGTGTAGTGATGTCTCTTTTTTTGTCTTCTCATTTCTGTAGATAAAGGCGCTCTCTATGGCATTCTATGCACGTTCTGAAGAGGCTCGCCAAACTCATTCAGTTCACAAGCTTGCATGGGTAAGTACCGAATGATTGATTTTGATCCTGGGTTCATGTTAGTACCATGTAACTATGTTTTTCTATACCTCTTTTGAAGTTTATGTATGATAACAAAAAGATAATGATTATTGTAGGATACACTTGCGCTGGAGGATGCACTCTCAAAAGGACTACCAATCCAAAAAGACATTAATATGCTTCAGACTTATCTTGATGGAGATGATAAAGACTCATTCTTAGGCTTGATTTTATCATCTCTTCCAGAGGAAGCACGAGTCAATGGAACAGACACAGTCCTGCAACTGAACCAGAAGGTGACATTGTTATTACCCAACAGAATCAATGATTTTTTAATCGCAACTGACTTATTCTCACTCTCTTCTCATATTTCAGTTTAATACCTTGAAAGGAACACTTAGACATTTCAGTCTCATTCCACCTGGTGGCGGAGGAATGTTAGCACATTCTCTAGCACACGTAGCATCTTGGCTCAAGGTATGTTAATCACAAAACAAAATTCTGCATGCAAAGATTCTGAAATCTTATCACTTCATTGTTTTTTTTTTTTTCTTTGTTACAGTTCAAGGAAGTGGATCAAGCTAATGGAGGCATTGAATCAGTGATTAAAAGGGTAGAGAATGACTTGGCAGAAGGAAATCTAGCGGAAGCAGCAGCTACACTAGAAGAAGGTGTTAAAGGAAGTAAAGCAGAGGAGATAGTGAGTGATTGGGTGAGGCAAGCAAGAAACAGAGCCATTACAGAACAAGCTGTAACTCTTCTCCAATCTTATGCAACTTGTGTTAGCCTCACCTGATCCCTCTTAAGGTACATTCTTTCTTTTTATTTGATACTAAGATTCCTCGAGGTACATTGGTTTTGCCGGGAAGTAGTGCCAACCCTTCTTTTTATTAAGAGGAAGAGTCAATTGTCTCTGTTCCTATGTTTTATAGTCTGCACAATATATAACAGACTGATGTTTCTTTTAGGATTCAATCACGGGTTTGGTGTCTAAAAATTGCAAACTTTTTCTCGAGAGAAAAATGTTACGGAAGTTTGAAATCAGAATAAAGATGAATCTTTTCATGTGTGTTTTTGCATTGTGATCATAAGATGTTTTTATTCTTCTTATGATTGTTGTTGTGCTGTGGTATCATGTGCATCATCGTTCAATATGGGATCATTATGCCTTATAATATTACTACATGGACATATAATGAGACAAGGAAAAGATGAAAATGTCACGAGGCCATGTGCTTCCGAATTATTTTACCTTCGGAAGAAAATAATATTCATTAAAGATTGTCTTTTCTCCGGTCACAACTATGCCATGTCAAAAAAAATTGTATTTTCCAAACGCCGAGCCGACCTCAGCTTATAAATTAACTTGTAATAAAATCGACAAGAAATACTTGTATTTTGCTTTATTTACAGTTTAAATTATTATTTTTTACAGATATTAAAGAATTTTATTCACTTCTTATAAAAGAAGATATCTCATGTTTATAAATTGAAAAAATGCAAAAAATCCAATCCAAATATACAACCTTATATAACGACGATTTAATTTTATTTTTTTTTCAAATATTTTGTGCATACAAACACCGTATTATTTTCTAATAATTTTATATGATATTTCAAATGATTTCATGTTTTTTTGTTATACAATTTAATTTATGATTTTAAATTCTTTTTAGATTTAAATAATTTTTTATCCGTTATATGTGTTAATGAATAAAAATATCCATATAAAAATATGGATAAAACATCTAATTAATTTTTTTTAAATAAAAAAAAGGCAGAACATCACTTATGGTTTGTAAGTTGTAATATAGAAATATATGCAAAAACTATAAAAGAATGAGTTTATATATATAGCAGGAAAAAGAAAAATCAACCTTATCTTATCTCATCTCATTAATAAACAAAAAAAACTTCTATATTAATCCGGCTTATAATCACACTCACATTCACACAAGTCAAATATCGAGTTAAGCCGAGCCAGCCGTAAAGGTTCTGTCACTGGAATCCTTGTCGGTGGTAACAGCTAAGCTCCGATCTGAATATCACACTCCACCAAATCTCTCTCTTTTCATCTTCCCTTCTCTTCCACGAAATCAAATGTACCATTTTCATTGATTCTTCTTCTTCTTCTTCTTCTTCTTCTTCCTCTCGTCCTCTCTCTCTCCAATTAAGGTCAGTTCAATCTCAATGTCAGTCTACTTTCTCTTTTTACTGAGTTCTCTCTTTACTAAGCAATTAAGGAAGATATACAAACTTATTGAATCTGGAAAGTTTAAGACTTTTAATAAAGTCTTCGTTTTCTTTTACTTGACAATGCTTAGACTTCCTCGATCTAGTCCAAAAATATCGAATTATCTTAGAGACTGTAATGAACTTTGTAATGCATAACTTTCTGATCTTAAAGATGTGTTTTTTTATTTATGCAGAGGTGTGTTTAATGTTTTGACGATTTGATTTGGAGTAGATCTGGAAGAGGAAAGGTTTCTGGATCTACTTTTGATTTGAGAAAGAATAGAAAATATTAAATTATGGCAGCTGCAGTTGGATGGAGATTTTCTTCCCCAAGCGAGACGGTAATTAAGCTAAATCTCTGTTTCCTTACATGGGGTCTTAGAGATATCTTATGTTTTGTTAGTTCATACTTGTTTCATTTCAGGTTATACTTTATGAAATGTAGCAAAGTTTCCATTTTTACAACTTGTTGCTTCGTCTCTGAATTATAGTGTACATGCAGATAATAAATTGGCTCAGTTTTAGTGTGTTCTGGCTAATTTGAGTGTCATGATACAGATAAGAGTCTCTTTGATTGTGAACGAGTCTCTTTGAAGTTTGAACTTATCATGTGTATGGTTGCAGGAGAGAAATGGGGATGCTAAAGTTCAAGATTCAGAGCCTCCAACTCCATTTTCAACCTCAAGAATGACTCAAAGGTAATTTAAATATATAATGATCCAAAGTCTTGAAAAATATAGGCTTGTTTTCGTATCGTACTTGGAATTATTTTTGTGAGATTCAGGGGGTCTGCTTTCATATTTTATCAATGTTTCACTTGTTTTGAAAATTTCTGAACTATCTTATTGTTCATTACTTGCAGAGATCGCACAACTAGCATGGAAGATCCAGATGGAACGTTAGCAAGTGTTGCTCAATGCATTGAGCAGTTGCGCCAAGGTTCATCATCTGCACAAGATAGAGAGTACTCCCTGAAGCAGTTACTGGAACTTATAGAGATGCGTGAAAATGCATTTAGTGCTGTTGGATCACACTCGCAAGCAGTGCCAGTACTTGTCTCTCTTCTCCGATCAGGATCAGTTGGAGTGAAGATACAGGCTTCAACAGTTTTGGGTTCACTTTGCAAAGAGAATGAACTTAGAGTAAAAGTTCTTCTTGGAGGATGCATTCCCCCGTTGCTTGGTCTCCTCAAGTCTAGTTCAGTTGAAGGACAGATCTCTGCAGCTAAGACAATCTATGCTGTTTCTGAAGGTGGAGTGAAAGACCATGTTGGATCAAAGATATTTTCCACTGAGGGAGTTGTACCGGCCCTGTGGGACCAGTTGCGAAATGGAAATAAGAAGGGTGACTTGGTTGATGGTTTATTAACTGGTGCACTAAAGAATCTTTGTAGCACCACGGAGGGGTTTTGGTCTGAGACAATTCGAGCTGGAGGAGTCGACGTACTAGTGAAGCTGCTTGCAAGCGGGCAGTCAAGTACAGTACTATCTAATGTGTGTTTCCTTCTAGCTTGTATGATGATGGAGGACGCTTCTGTTTGTGCCAGTGTATTGACTGCAAACATTACAAAACAGCTTCTCAAGTTGTTAGGATCTGGCAACGAGGCCTCAGTGAGGGCAGAGGCTGCCGCTGCTCTCAAGTCCCTTTCTGCTCAGTCTAAGGAGGCGAAGAAAGAAATTGCGAATGCAAACGGGATTCCGGTTTTAATAAATGCAACAATAGCCCCATCGAAAGAATTCATGCAAGGTGAATATGCCCAAGCATTACAAGAAAACGCTATGTGTGCCCTTGCCAATATTTCTGGTGGTTTGTCATATGTCATATCGAGCCTTGGTCAGAGCCTTGAAGCTTGTTCCTCGCCTGCTCAGACTGCTGACACTCTCGGCGCTCTAGCGTCTGCATTGATGATATATGACAGTAAATCAGAGTCTACGAGGGCATCAGATCCACTGGTCATTGAGCAGACTCTGCTTAAGCAATTCAAGCCTCGTCTACCATTCCTCATTCAAGAACGTACCATTGAAGCCCTTGCAAGTTTGTATAGTAACTCCATACTCTCTGTCAAACTTTCAAATGCAGATGCAAAGCGTTTGCTTGTTGGTCTTATAACTATGGCGGTGAATGAGGTTCAAGATGAGCTTGTGAAGGCTCTATTGACGTTGTGTAACCACGAAGGGAGCTTATGGCAGGCACTTCAGGGACGCGAAGGGATCCAATTGTTGATATCTCTTCTTGGTCTTTCATCCGAACAACAGCAAGAATGTGCTGTTGCAGTTCTCTGTCTTTTGTCTAACGAAAATGATGAAAGTAAGTGGGCCATCACTGCTGCTGGGGGTATACCTCCTCTTGTTCAGATTTTGGAGACTGGTTCCGCCAAAGCTAGGGAAGATTCTGCAACAATTCTTAGGAATCTGTGCAATCACAGTGAAGACATACGTGCGTGCGTTGAGAGTGCTGATGCTGTTCCTGCTCTGTTATGGCTACTAAAGAATGGTAGTCCAAATGGTAAAGAAATTGCGGCAAAGACTTTGAACCATTTGATTCATAAATCAGATACTGCGACAATCAGTCAGCTTACAGCTCTCCTGACCAGTGATCTACCCGAGTCTAAAATATATGTTTTGGATGCATTGAAAAGTATGCTTGTTGTGGTCCCGCTCAGTGACATGTTGCGTGAAGGCAGTGCGTCAAATGATGCTATCGTGACAATGATCAAGTTGATGAGTTCGACAAAGGAAGAAACTCAAGCAAATTCAGCATCATCTCTTGCAGCTATCTTCCAGAGCCGAAAAGATTTGCGTGAGAGCTTCCTAGCTCTCAAAGCTCTTACATCAGCCATAAAACTTCTAAATGTGGAATCTGAGAAGATCCTAGTTGAGTCCGCACGCTGTCTGGCTGCAATTTTCCTTTCAATTAAAGAGAATCGTGATGTGGCTGTTGTTGCTAGAGAGACATTACCTACGTTGGTTTCTCTTGCTAACTCCAATGTTCTTGAAGTTGCTGAGCAAGGAATGTCAGCATTGGCAAACCTTATATTGGACAGTGAAGTGTCAGAGAAAGTTACTGCCGAAGAAATTATCTTGCCGGCCACTAGAGTCTTACGTGAAGGTACAGTGTCTGGCAAGACCCTTGCAGCTGCAGCAATTTCAAGGCGGCTTAGTCGTTGCCAAATTGATTCTGCGTTGACAGATTCTGTGAACCGTGCTGGAACAGTTCTCGCCTTAGTGTCTCTTCTTGAGTCTGCCAATGGAAGATCTGATGCAATATCAGAGGCTTTAGATGCTCTTGCTATATTCTCAAGGTCAGGAGCTTATGGGAATGTAAAACCAGCTTGGTCCGTTTTAGCTGAATCTTCCAACAGTATGGCCCCAATAGTTTCATCTATCGTCAGTGTTGCTAATCCTTTATTACAAGATAAAGCTATTGAAGTATTGTCAAGACTGTGCCAGGAACAGCCTTTAGTATTGGGAAACATGATCAACAATGCCAGTGGTTGCGTCGCATATATAGCGAATAGGGTGATATATACCAGGGACACAAAAATCAAAATTGGAGGAGCTGCTATAATCACATGTGCTACCAAAGTTAATGATCGAAAGGTGGTAGGTGACCTTAATGAGTCGCATTTGTGTGGTAGCCTTGTTAAAGCACTTGTTGGGATTATAGGTTCATCTCCCAATTCTGGGAAAAACCAGGATGACAAAGAAGATATTTGCATTTGTATTCATCCTAAAGAAAGAAAAGAGGACGACGAAGAAGAAGAAGAAGAAGAAGATGAAGTAACAGAAAACAGGGAGGGTTCCATGGGGGCAGCAGTTATTTCTGGGGACAACTTAGTCATCTGGTTGCTCTCAGTTCTTGCTTCTCATGATGAAGAATGTAGAGCAATGATACTGGAATCAGAAGGTATTGAGTTGATTACTGACAGAATCGGCAACAGATATTTACCTTTATCCAAGGTATTCAACTCTCTCATGTATTGCTGTCTCTGGAACACAATATAATTGGATAATATTTTAGATAGCATTTAGCATTCTGAATTTCTGACTCACATTTTGCATCAAGGCTAATTATACTTCAATAATTTTGCAGGATGATTGTGTAGAAGACAGCGGTGTATGGGTTTGTGCCTTGCTGCTAGCAATACTTTTCCAAGACAGAGAAATCATCCGCGCAAATGCTACGATGAAGACTATCCCAGTGCTCTCGAATCTTTTGAGGTCAGAGGAATACTCAGAGAGATATTTTGCAGCACAAGCGGTATCCGGTCTTATCTGTAACGGTAGTCGGGGAACACTCCTGTCAGTTGCAAATTCTGGTGCGGCTGCTGGACTTATCTCTTTGCTTGGCTGTGCTGATGCTGACATAAAACAACTTCTGAAGTTGTCGGAAGAGTTTGCATTAGTGCGTTATCCAGATCAGATTGCTCTTGAGAGGCTTTTCCGTGTTGAAGATATTAGAGTTGGTGCTACTTCTCGTAAAGCCATTCCTTTGCTAGTTGATCTCCTTAAGCCTATTCCAGACCGTCCCGGTGCTCCACTACTTTCACTTAATCTTCTAACTCAGCTTGCAAGAGACTGTCTGCAAAACATGATTGTCATGGTAGAATCAGGTGCTCTTGAGGCCCTCACAAAGTATCTCTCTCTTGGACCTCAAGACGAACAAGAAGAAGCCGCAACAGATCTTCTAGGCATCTTATTTAGCAGTGCCGAAATTCGAAAGCATGAGTCAGCATTTGGTTCTATCAGCCAACTTGTAGCAGTTTTGCGACTAGGTAGACGAAGAGCTAGGTACAGTGCCGCTAAGGCACTGGAGAGCCTCTTCTCCGCTGACCATATAAGAAATGCAGAGTCTTCTAGACAAGCTGTTCAACCATTGGTAGAGATGCTCAACACTGGTTTAGAAAGGGAACAGCATGCTGCAATTGCTGCTCTTGTTAGGTTGTTGAGTGATAATCCATCAAGAGCACTGGCGGTTGCAGATGTGGAAATGAACGCTGTGGATGTTCTCTGCAGGATCCTTTCTTCAAATAGTTCGATGGAACTGAAGGGGGATGCAGCAGAGTTGTGTTGTGTTCTGTTTTCTAATACACGGATCAGGTCTACAGTTGCCGCGGCACGTTGTGTTGAGCCTCTCGTAACCCTCCTAGTAACTGAACACAGTCCTCTTCAGCATTCAGTTGTACGGGCACTTGACAAGCTTGTTGATGATGAACAGCTGGCTGAACTTGTTGCAGCCCATGGTGCTGTTGTTCCTCTCGTGGGCCTTCTCTATGGGAGGAACTATATGCTTCATGAGTCTATCTCCAGGGCTCTAGTGAAGTTAGGTAAGGACAGACCTGCTTGTAAACTGGAAATGGTGAAAGCTAGAGTTATCGATTGCGTACTTGATATTCTCCAAGAAGCTCCAGATTTTCTATGTGCTGCGTTCTCAGAACTTCTTCGTATCCTCACAAATAATGCTACTATTGCCAAGGGACAATCCGCTGTGAAAGTGGTGGAGCCGCTTTTCGATTTGCTAACAAGACCAGAGTTTAGCCCAGATGGACAACACAGCGCTCTCCAAGTTCTTGTAAATATTTTAGAACATCCTCAATGCCGAGCTGATTATATGCTTACACCACACCAAGCGATTGAGCCATTGATTCCACTGCTTGATTCTCCAGCCCCAGCAGTACAGCAGCTAGCAGCTGAGCTTTTGTCTCATCTACTCTTAGAGGAGCATTTACAGAAGGATCCGATGACACAACTTGTGATCGGTCCTTTGGTTCGTGTTCTGGGCTCCGGCATACAAATATTGCACCAGAGAGCCGTAAAAGCTCTCATTAGCATTACTCTGGCGTGGCCAAATGAAATAGCTAAAGAAGGTGGTGTGAGCGAGCTGTCCAAGGTGATACTGCAATCTGATCCGTCGGTTTGTAATGTCTTATGGGAGTCTGCTGCATTAATCCTGGTGATAATCTTGCAGTTTAGCTCTGAATTTTACCTTGAAGTTCCTGTTGCTGTTCTCGTAAAACTGCTTCGCTCTGCGTCTGAAAACACTGTGGTTGGTGCCTTAAACGCTCTTCTAGTTCTTGAAAGTGATGATGGAACCAGTGCGGNCTTCTTCGTATCCTCACAAATAATGCTACTATTGCCAAGGGACAATCCGCTGTGAAAGTGGTGGAGCCACTTTTCGATTTGCTAACAAGACCAGAGTTCAGCCCAGATGGACAGCACAGCGCTCTCCAAGTTCTTGTAAATATCCTAGAACATCCTCAATGCCGAGCTGATTATATGCTTACACCACACCAAGCGATTGAGCCATTGATTCCACTGCTTGATTCTCCGGCCCCAGCAGTACAGCAGCTAGCAGCTGAGCTTTTGTCTCATCTACTCTCAGAGGAGCATCTACAAAAGGATCCGATGACACAACTTGTGATCGGTCCTTTGGTTCGTGTTCTGGGCTCCGGCATACAAATATTGCAGCAGAGAGCCGTGAAAGCTCTCATTAGCATTACCCTGGCGTGGCCAAATGAAATAGCTAAAGAAGGTGGTGTTAGCGAGCTGTCCAAGGTGATACTGCAATCTGATCCGTCGGTTTGTAATGTCTTATGGGAATCTGCTGCATCAATTCTGGTGATAATCTTGCAGTTTAGCTCTGAATTTTACCTTGAAGTTCCTGTTGCTGTTCTCGTAAAACTGCTTCGCTCTGCATCTGAAAACACTGTGGTCGGTGCCTTAAACGCTCTTCTAGTTCTTGAAAGTGATGATGGAACCAGTGCGGAAGCAATGGCTGAAAGTGGTGCCATAGAAGCTCTTCTTGATCTTCTAAGGTCTCATCAGTGTGAAGACACATCTGCGAGACTGTTGGAGGTACTTCTCAACAATGTTAAGATCAGAGAATCCAAAGCCACAAAGACAGCAATCTTGCCTTTATCCCAATACCTCTTAGACCCGCAGACACAAGCGCAACAACCGCGGTTACTAGCAATACGTCTTCAAGATATATTATTTTGCATTCTGTTTTGTATGTAACTGAAACTAAACCAATTATAAATTATTGTAGATTGAAGAAACAAATTAATTTCTAATCTCAAAAGAAAATATGATAAAACATGTGTCACATNAGACAGCAATCTTGCCTTTATCCCAATACCTCTTAGACCCGCAGACACAAGCGCAACAACCGCGGTTACTAGCGACTTTGGCCTTGGGAAATCTTTTCCAAAATGAAGCTCTTGCTAGAAGTGCAGACGCAGCTTCTGCTTCTCGTGCATTAGTCAATGTCCTAGAAGAACAACCCACAGAAGAAATGAAAGTAGTGGCGATCTGCGCATTGCAGAACCTTGTTATGTATAGTCGATCCAACAAAAGAGCGGTTGCAGAAGCAGGTGGTGTTCAGGTTATCTTGGATCTGATTGGTTCTAGTGACCCTGATACATCTGTTCAAGCGGCGATGTTCGTGAAACTACTCTTCTCCAATAACACCATTCAAGAATACGCATCTAGTGAAACCGTCAGAGCAATAACTGGTAAGAGAAAATCCCATTCTTGATTTTTGTCACATATTTTTACTTGTTAACAAATTGGTTCCATCTGATTGAATCTTGCAATTTTACAGCTGCTATTGAGAAAGATTTATGGGCTAGTGGAACAGTACACGAAGAGTATCTAAAAGCTCTAAACTCTCTGTTTAACAACTTCCCTCGACTAAGAGCCACGGAACCCGCCACGCTAAGTATACCGCATCTAGTGACATCTCTCAAAACAGGCTCAGAAGCAACACAAGAAGCTGCTTTGGATGCTTTGTTCCTTCTCAGACAAGCTTGGTCTGCTTGTCCAGCTGAAGTTTCCAGGGCCCAGTCTGTTGCTGCTGCAGATGCAATCCCTTTACTTCAGTACTTAATCCAATCCGGTCCACCACGGTTCCAGGAGAAAGCCGAATTCCTCTTACAGTGTTTACCAGGGACCCTAGTGGTTACTATCAAGCGCGGAACCAACATGAAACAATCCGTTGGAAATCCTAGTGTCTTCTGCAAGATAACACTCGGCAACAATCCTGCTAGACAAACTAAGGTAAACAAAAAAAAATGGAAAATGGAAAATTCCTTTGCCATTACTCATCATTTCATCGAATTTTCGCTGAGCTTGACCAAGAATCTCACGAACATTTGCGATTTTGTTTACAGGTGGTAACAACAGGTCCAAATCCGGATTGGGATGAGAGCTTTTCATGGTCCTTCGAAAGCCCACCTAAAGGTCAAAAACTTCACATCTCATGCAAGAACAAGAGCAAAATGGGAAAGGTAAAAAAAAACCAAAATCATAAAAGCTTACTTAGCAGTATAATCAGGCTCTTATCCTGTATTCTGAACCGTGTTTTCGCCCTCTTCAGAGCTCATTCGGGAAAGTAACGATTCAGATTGATCGAGTTGTGATGTTGGGAGCAGTAGCTGGTGAGTATACTTTGTTACCAGAGAGCAAGAGTGGTCCAAGAAACTTGGAGATTGAGTTCCAATGGTCTAACAAGTGAACCACAACAAACATTTCTTTTTGATTGGCGTGTTTATAAAAATATATGAACAGTTTTATTTGTTATGGCTTGTAACTTTGAAGAAAAATTTGATTTTCAATGTTCGTTTGAAAAACATAGTCATACCTAAACAAATATGTATTTTGTGAATTGGTTTTGTGAAAGTAGTGATTTAATTCATTTGTAACATTCATGGCCTCATTGTATTTACTATTTTTTATAGCTTCATTTGTTTTTTTTACTCTCGTTTTACCCTGAATGAAAAGAGCAGAAATATAGTTTTTCAATTTTTTTTGCTATTAATTTCATACAATTTTCAAGGTAATGTGTTACTCTTTTTGTTTCTAAAGTAACTTCATATATATTTAAAAAACATATCAAAATTTTTATTAAACCTTTAAATAAGAGAAGTTGATTATTGGTATTTGGAATTCAATTCGGTATTCAAAACTAAAGTCATATTAAAAAATGAAAACGAAAATCAATTAAAAAAAAAGAAAAATTAGTCTTATATAGATAACTAATTAAAATGGGGGGGGTGGGGGGAGTAATAGACCACCATAAATTCAAGTTTGTTGCAATTCATTTTCATGGATAAGAAATAGGAAAAAATAGTTGATGAATTTTAAAATTGACATGGTATTCACTTTCGGTGAGTTCCCTTTTGCAAATTTTGTTTGTGTTCCTAAATCCAAATTAAGTATCTACGAAAGATACACACTAAACCCAAGAATACAAAATGGTCATGCATGTATACATAATTAATTGGTTACTTGTCCTCTCCACATTATAAAGCCTTAAAACATTTTTTATGCATCAAGTTTGGACTCTGGTTGCTAAAAGCAAAACCATATACTTTGGCATATATATCTTAGGGTTGTTGTATTAGCTAACCGGTTTATAACCCGACTTGGCATGCTTTAAGTATAACTTTGATATAAAGAAAATACACAAAGCAACCATTCTTTGATTATGCACATATACAAACATAATTAGGACATGGATTTAATTAAGATTTATCATTTTCAAGAAACTTCTTCTCGATCAGAGTGCTTATAAATTTTTTTTAGTGAATGTACCTAACGTTGAAGGTGTTTGCTCGACAACTCCAAAACATTATAAAATTTTGTCAGCTAACTTACCACTAATGATTATTCTAGTGGAATCACCTTCATAATTTTGTTTTTTTTTTTTTTTTTTTTTTNTTTTTTTTTTTTTTTTGAAGTTTACCTTCATAATTTTGTTATACTACAATATATAAAAGTTCATCAGCCAACTACATTAAGATGTCTTGAAGGAACATTCAATCAAACTGAAATTAACAATGTCAAATTAGCATAGTCCATGGATAAGGATAACATACACAAAATCAAAGTATAGTCCAAATTTATTTTAACCAAAAGAGAAAATTCATTATGGTTACAAAATATATATATATATATATATATATTACTCTAGTGGAGTCACCTTCATAGTTTTGTTATACTACAATATATAAAAGTTTATCAGCCAACTACATGCATTCAGATGTCTTGAAGGAACTTTCAATCAAACTGAAATTAACAATGTCAAATTAGCATATATATAGGATAACATACATAAATCGAAATATAGTCCAAAATTATTATATTAAAAGAGGAAATTTATTATCGGTATTATATAAACGATTTATATCATTTGACATTATCGATTTATATAATTTGACTATAAAATCCATTATCCGTAATAAAAAAGGAAATTCATTATCGGTATTAAAAATCAAATTTATGACAATTTTCGAAGTATTTTATTATTAAACTAAAGAAACAAATATAAAAATTGGAAAATACCATGCTTACAAAAAAACCCAAAATATTAATTCATGAAAAGAAAAAAAAAAGGTACACTTGCAAGTATTATATGTATATGAATTATACAAAAAAATAATTTGAGAAGCTGAAATATTATTCCCCAGCTTCATTCCAGATAAGTGTATTGTATTACTGTATTTATTAGATCAATCTATCATTGCTTTATGATAAAACAAAAAGTAGATAATTACGTGAAAAGAATGTAATGTAATGCACCAGCGAACCTTAAATATGAAACAGCTAAGTTAATATGTGAGGTGGCACAACTCCACCAATTAAGAGACAGCCTCACACGCGTATTCCAATCAGAGCCGTTTAATATCTGCCACGTATACATATCGAACGATCAAGATCTCTTTTCCAAACGTGTGAAGCTGTCTCGAATAAGTAGTAACTTAACCTCCACGATGTTTCCTAATCTTTGCTATATTTAAACATCACTTTTAGTTTTGCTAAATTTTGTTATCATTGATCCTATAATAATTTAATAATGAACAGATTATTATTGTTTAAATAAATGAATGTGAATTCGTTGATAAATGCATGGCTCCTCACCTTCTTTCTGTCTTCCTTTCAAGAACAGGATTTTTTGACAAAAAATATTTTAAAATTTGTTCATTTTAAATTTATAATAGTGTTTTCACATGGATTCTCTATACATAAACTTCACTTTGGTATTTCTTGTGTCTTTTTGAAAAGAAAAATCATAAACTTAAACATAAATTAATCTTCTGTAGAAATTCGAAAGTTTTTCTTATTAAAAACGTCTATAGTAACCAACCATGATTGATATCACCGTCAATTTTTTCTTCAAATACATGCCCAATTAGTTATAAATTAAACAAAATCAGTTTATCTAAAATTATTAGTATCCCTAATCTTAGATTCTTATTAAGTCTTGTGTTTCTTTCAACCAAATGGAAGAGTAAGCCTTAGTTCCAAGCTTTTTCCATCAAATACTTTCTTACCTAAACCACAAGGTCTTTTAGCATATATATTGCTTACAGCCTAAGTTCTTAAAGACATCTTTTCTATAATTTTTTATAAAGTTGGCTAAATTTAATGTTTGTTGTGTCAATTATAAACACAACAACATACTTTTCCTATATACCAACACAATAATATACTCCAAAGTAATATATTTTATTAAAAGATCTAAGGCCTATATAAGTGGAGACAACTTAGCTAACAACGCTCATTGCAAATTGAAACCAACACAAAATATCCCATACAAACACATAAGAGACAGAGAAAAGAAGACAAAAAGACAAGTCAATATCAAATCAAGAAGATGGGTGTTGGAGGAACATTAGAGTATATATCAGAGCTAATAGGAAATGGAGGAAGCCATAGCTATGGCAAGAGGAAGAAGAGAAAGCAGTTTCAGACAGTGGAACTCAAAGTTAGAATGGATTGTGATGGTTGTGTCCTCAAAGTCAAAAACTCTCTTTCTTCTCTTAAAGGTAATAACTTATGACTTCTTCTTGTATGATTCTTAAACCTTAAGGATGTCAAATTCTTATCTCATATCACATGAGAATGTGTTTTCAAATAAGCTAGTTTTACATAAAGTTTTTGTATTTTGAGAAAAAATTAATATGTTAAATCGAAACATCGTTTATCTCTTCCAAATTCTTGTTTATTCACCCCTATCAAAAAGTATTCTATACAAGTTTTATCTGAGATTTGTACCAGTTGAACTATTGGCTCTTGGTTATTCTTATTAGGTATAACTATATAATTAACATTCAGAAAACTTATGTATATCTTAATTTCAGGAGTGAAAACAGTAGAGATAAACAAGAAGCAACAAAAGGTTACAGTGAGTGGTTACGCGGACGCGAGCAAGGTCCTTAAGAAGGCGAAAGCTACTGGAAAGAAGGCTGAAATATGGCCATACGTGCCATACAACTTGGTGGCTCAACCATACATAGCTCAAGCTTATGACAAGAAAGCACCTCCTGGCTATGTTAGAAAAGTAGAACCACAAGTCAGTACCGGGACAATGGCTGTTTATTATGATGACCCTTCTTACATTTCTATGTTTAGTGATGATAATCCTAATGCTTGTTCTATCATGTAACTCGTTAACTAGATCATAATAATGGGATTGTTTATCCTATGGAGATGAGATATGTATAAATATGGGTTATAAATTTTGGTGTTTGTTTTTTTTGTTATGATTTTGTCTTCTTTTGCATGTGTTTTTTGTTGGTGTTACAAAGTGAATCTTAATTACTAATAAATATATAATCTATGGCCTAATTCATTGGATTTTACAAGTAAGCATTGGTTTTTTTTCTCCCACATCATTTGCATATATGAAAAATAAATTCTTCATATTTTGAAGAATTCAAAATTTCACTTTGTGTGAAAGTAGTTGAAGTCTTGAAGATTAAGAATTATCTCTCGGATTATGATATTTTTTTTTTGGGGGGTCACCAATAATTTTAATTTTAGCCGTTTGCTTTTACTTTAGATGTTTTATGCTCTTTTTGGTAGTTTTTTGGGATCCCAAAACTCTTAACTCTTTTCACCAACTAAAGAAAGATCCAAACAATGTGTAGTAAATATCTCATAAAGCTAACTTTGAGAGAAAATGAAAATGTTTCACTAAACAACATACACTGCTCATATGATGTTTCTCTATACGTACCAATATCTTTTAAGTTTGAACAAATTTTCGGACTAATTCAGCAAATTTTACTGATTTGACTCTTGCACTTGTGATGTATTTACAAAGTAACACCACCCAATAAGACCCTTCATTGCTCTGTAAATGGACCTCAAACCAGTTCTTGCACTTTATTTTACCTCGGAAACTCGAAATCAAGAACCAAAGCTCTTAACATTTGTTTGGCCTCACGATTCATGAGTTGTTATGAGGGGACCAAATAGAGAGATATGACGCAGATTAACAATAACATCACAACTTTATTCTAGACTATGTACATCACTGTGACACAAGCTGCATCACTTACCTAGACTGAATCTAACCTAATACGCGCTTTTGCACCTAATCGCAAGTACATAACAAGGAAGCTATACTCAATGGATTTTAGCCGGAATTATCGATGTTTTTTGTCACAAAAGTTATAATGAATGTCATCTTGAAGATGGTCAAATGAAGTCACCTTGTCATATACATCATATACATAGTTGTTTCTTCCTTTTGCCAAAATTAAATTTGGTATGGGCTTCATCTTGTATCACTTCCCGGATAAACCTCAACAAACTTGATATCATAGAGCAAAGTTGCATTTCCAGGGATGTTACAATCACCTACACAAAACAAAACAACATTCGATTTATTCCCAAGATATATATCTTATCATGACATTTCTATGGAATGTTACAAGTAATAATGGTTTAAGGTACCAGAAAAGCATCCTGCAGGCTCTGGTCCATAAGCTAACTTAGATGGAATCTTAAGTTTACGCGTACCACCTATAAAATAAAACCATGCCAATATGTTTTCAGCCTAAAACAGAGGATAATACAAAGACATTTAAATGAAGAAAACTATAGTACTTGCCTACTCGCATTGGCGGTACTCCTTCTCCTCCAAGAATCCCTTGGTCTAGACCCCTAATTACCTGATCATTTTCCCGAATTTACGAGCAAGAAAAGAAACTATCTAACTTCAACTAAAATTCACTATTTCACCTCGAATCAAAAATTTTATTCATCTAGATAATTAACAAATCCAAGTAAAGTCGTATAAACTCATAATGCTTTAAATTTTGTTATACCTTGCCGACTCCAATTCGCATAGTAAGTGGTCTTGCACGTTTATAGCTACTATCAAACAATGTTCCATCTGCGAACCTCGCTGTATAATGAATCTGTCCAAATTCTCAAAACGTTTTGCAGAAATGTGACATTGTATCAAAATGTGTACTAAAAGATAGATAAAGAGATTATACATTAACGAGTTGGCCACGAGGAGCTTTATCACCAAAACCAACATTGATATCGCAAAATCCAAGTCCCGATTTCGCGTAGCTGTACTCACAGAGTGGATCTCCTACTGTAGCGTAGTACTCAATCCTTGTCGCCTCTGCGTTTAGTGGAGTCAGAGTGAGAATCGAAGCTGCTAACAACCCTAAACTTACTCCTAAAACACGGTTCTTTGAGACAAGATTCTTGTCGTAATCAGTGGAAGAAGAAGAAGAACAGAGACAAGAGAATGATGAGGAACAAGAAGAAGAGGAAGAAGAAGAGAAGAACATTGGAGTAATGGGTTTTAAGGAACGTGTGTAGAGGGATGATGTGAGTGTTAATGTAGAAATCGCCATTGTTGAATTCGAGCTTTCTTCTTCTTCCTTATCTGTGGGAAGTGGAAGCGTTTGGTCTGAGTCGTTTGAGAGTTTTTGCAACGGACACAAACATACAAAAACACAATAGATATGATTGGTCGGACCTATTGATAGACAAAAGATAATGATTGATAACTTGTGTTGGGTTTTGTATTTGGGTTTACTGATATGTGGATCGTGAATTAAGGCCCAATAAAGTTATATGCAAGTTTTTCTTTTCTCCCAAAGTGAAATTTCATATAGCTTAAAGCTTTTTACTACAACATAATCAATCTGGCTAACACAATTGTAATACAAGATGCTACAAGGTAAAACATAAGAAACAACAACTAGAGGCTAAAATTCTGATAAGTGCACCGGATACCGCGAATAAATTCTCCGATTTTCTTTCGAAGAAATATCATAGGTTATATCAGTAATAAGGAAAAGCAAATCCAAAGAAAAATGAGTGTTTAAATTTTGAATATATTTTCATATCCTCCATCTTTCCAACAGTTTTTATACAAAGGTATTTCTAATTATATTAGTTTTCTACTGCATTTGATGATGTTGGGTATTCATATCTTTTAGCACCAACTCTTTAACTTTTGAAACCAATAATGTAGAGAACCCGAACTGAATCATTTGAATAGTAACAGTAGTGGCCATACCAGTGGCTTATCACTGAGCTATGAAACCGAGTATTGGCACGATCCGTTTATGTAAACACATCAATGCTACAATATCTCAGAAATATCATGGTCCACCATAACCACTACCATAATAATTATAACCATCATCATCATCATCATCATCATATATTCCTTTTAGATAGAGATACACACATATTGTGAATAGTCTTTGTATAAATGATGTGTCTGTATATGTTATGTCGTGCATTGGTGACTCAATGTAACCAGTACGTGGACAAGAAAAAAAAAAAATCATTTGAGTTTTTGGTACACATGAACAAGCATAAGATATTTTCAACACGTCTCATGATTTGTTATACCACCATCAAATCTCATGGTAACTTATAATTTAGCTGACATCTCTATTTCAAATATATTGGTATGGTAAATTTATTTTTTTATCAAGTGGAACTAAATGTCATAATGGGAATATGACTCTTAAGTCTTAATGATGATGCGAAAGAAGACACCAAAAAAAAAAAGACTAAGCACATGGCTGAACAGTAAAATTTATCAAATTTCAAATCATCACCACAATTATACAAAAGCTATTTATATACCTACTCTAATATAATTATATACTATGGTCCCGAAACTATGTTCAAGAATCCGGCGGCCGTCGAAGATTCCATAAATTTCGCCACCATTCACTCTAAATATTAAAGTTGAAAAATCAAAATCGTGCCAAATTTCATATTTGTAAAATAATCTCTATCATAAACATATGATTAATTAAAGGAGCCACATATTATAAAGAAAATATACAAACATAATTCATTTTTGAATGAGAGATCCAACTACTAACAAATACTCACCAACATGTAGTTATGGGGAAAAACTAAGATAAAACAAAGATACAATCATAGATTAATTAAATTATTAAAGAACAAACCCTACAAGGAAAAGCAAAAATCTAAAAAATGTTTATACTAATATAGAAATGATAAAACGAGTATAACCTATATGTTATGTTTTAATCATATGATTCATGTCAATAGATTAGGACAATATACATATACATAAATATATATATTTATGTTCTTTGTCCGGAAGATGAACATAACCATGTACCGTCATTATTATGATCAGAGCCACCGTAGCTTCCATTTTCACCGGTTGTAATGTTGCCGTTAGCCACCGTAGTAGTCACCGGAGGAGTAGTAGTAGAAGATGGACTTTGTAACATGTTACCAAGACCAAACTGATCATTACTTCTAGGGTTTGAAATCTGAGCTTGAAGTAGAGACTGAAGATTTATATTCTCGAAAGTGTTGTTAGGGTTTTGAAACTGTTGTTGTTGTTGTTGCTGAATCTGTGATGATCCTGATAAGAGAGGAGAGTTTGGTAGGAGTTTTGAAGCAAAAGGACGTAACAAGAGATTGTTGTTGTTATTGTAAGAAGAGGAAGAGGACAAGCCAAGGAACGTGTTGAGGCGCGTGGTGTTCACGACGGAGTTGCTGTTGAATAGCGGCGGAGATGGTATTCCGGTGAACTCTTGAACCATAGCTCGGAAGTTTGAAGTGTCTGTTGTTAAAACTGTAGTCGGTGCTCTTCTTGAAGCTCGTGACCTTTTCTTGGTTTTTTTTGTGGTTTGTGGAGGAAGTAGTGATGATGACGTGGCGGAGAAGGTTCTTAGGTCCGGTTGAGTAACCGGGTCGGGTTGGTTTACGGGTTGTAAGAACATGTTGTTGGTGTTGAAGTAGTTTGGTTGTTGTTGTAGTAGAGAGTTGTTGTTGTTGTTATGGTCGAAATGGAGGAGGTTTTGTTGCGGTGGAGCTAGAGATGAAACATGGTGGTCGAAGAAGGCGGAGATGGATTGATCGGCGGCGCGTGAATCATACTCTTCTTCTCCTCCTCCTCCTCCTCCTCCTCCTCCACCACCACCACCACCACCACCACTTGAAGATTGCATGCTACTACTATTACCAGACTCCATTGTATACTATGGTCTCTTCTCTTTTTTTCTTTTTGGTTTGAGGAGAGAAAACGTAAGAAATGATTTGGATGAGAGTAGATTACTTATGACATTTGGTGTGACATGATTTTTGTAATTATATTATAAACTTTTTGTGTGTGTGTGTGTGTGAAAGGGAGAGAAACAAGGAAGGTGAAATCGCATTAAGTGGTTCCACTACCACCATCCACTATTGTCTACTCTATATATTATATACATCATGTATCTAATAAGGTTTGGTTTTATTATTACAATTTAGTCGTTTTTGGTGATAGTCAAAGATTAATTTGATTGTATATACTTGGTTTGGATTATGATTTGTCTACTAATCTTATGATGGTATTTTACTTTTCTTTGATCTTGTTGACAAGTGTTATTTACTTTTCTTCGTGCTTTATGGGTGTATAATTCAAACTTATATATGACTTTTATTCACAAATATATAAAACTAATATGTATCAATACATAAAAGATTTTTATCACCCGATTAATCTTTTTTGGGTGAGTATAATCGTTGAGTAATTTTTTTTTTTTTTTTTTGGTTTTTTTTAAAAATGTATCAAATGTTTATGTTTGTATATAATGGATGGAAAAATAATAATTAAAGGCATATGGGTTGTTCAATTAATATCTCCTAATCTTTTACATGATGTCATGAGTAGGTCAGTTAACTTGGACCAAATTCAATGATAGATATCATAATTATTAGATGTCATCTTATAAATTCCACTGATATAATTATTTCTTGAATCTTCTTTTTTTTTTTTTTTTTTTTTTTTTCCTTTGGGTTTTTNAATTATTTCTTGAATCTTCTTTTTTTTTTTTTTTTTTCTGTTTTCCATTGAGTGTTTATAGATTTAAAAGATGCGCATAAACATCTAATCTTGTATATAATCATTGATAATTCATTTTTTCAGTCCATTAATTTGCAAGCAAGAACATAGTGACATATATATTGATATAGAATAATGGTTTGAGTGTAGATTTGGATCGATACTAGGTTTGGTTGGAAAATAAGAATCAGTAGTAGCATTAATTAAAATGCCATTACCCTAGTTTCAGTTTACCCATACGGGCTTAATTAGTTTTGTTTGGTTACCCACACTCATTTATAAGAGTGTTTGTCCATCGAGTTTGTCTTTTTGCTAAAAAACGAAAGAAAAATTGAGTCCAAATTTAAATCTAAAGTATTGTATTAAAAAGAAAAAAAAGTTGTAGTCAAAATTCAGTTATTAACTTCAATAAACGTAATTTCATATTACACTCAACCTATTTTTTTTTTATATCGTTTAAGTAATTGTTGTTAATCAACTAAGAGCCAATAGTTCAATTCGTAAATTATCACATACAAGATTTAAAAATTCAAGTGCATTTTATAATGCAACCATATAACATATTATAGTCCTAAACCTACGGATATATACGGGTATATCTGCGTTCTCTAAAGTTCTAAACATAGCAATATGTGACTCGATCCTCCACATCGCAGTACCTCTCCACCGGTTGAAGTTTATTTTTGGAGATTTTTTCAGTTTTTGTCTTTTGAGTTTATATGCAATTGTTAACTATAATACAAAAAAATTTGCCTAGTCTTATAGATTTGGTCCAAATGGAGAAGATATTATTTTAGAAAAGATTAAAGGATTGATTATCAAACACGTGTGAGGCAAGATCGTGATGAAAGTGATTGGTTAATTGAATTTGGATGGTGGCAGGACACAATTGGAGAAAAGTCGTATAGATGAATAGTTTATACGTTAACCAATACCATAGAATATGATCAAAACTATTAATATCATACAAAATTATAGAAATCATACTTTTTGGTACAAGATTTGAAAATTATTGAAATCTCACTCTTAAGTATCGATGCAGTCATGATCCGACTCTATTGCTAGTGGCATAGTTTGGAGTGTAACACGAGATGGGAGGTACCATTTATATCACGCATTAGAAGGATTATCAGACTTCATGACCGCATAAATTAAAAGTCGTCATTAGTACTTCTTTTTATTGAATGCACTAATGCAGTACCATACGATTATAAATAAAATATCATCTTCCTTTTTTATACTTTGGGTACATTGTTCAGTCCCCATATTTGTAGTCCTTGTCAATCTCTAGTCTTTCAAAACTGAAAGAGTTAACAAATGGGCTTGGGTTGCACCTAAACCTATAACTGAAGCCCAATATACAGAATGTACCAAAACTTATTACTTGCTTTATGTTAAGCCCACACACTCCAAAAACAAACCAGAAATGTATGATTTTTTATAAAAAGGAAAGAAAAATGCTGTTTTCCACACGACCACAAATAATTTTTTCTTAAATGCTTTATCATGCTTGGCCACAACTTATAATCAAAATCTGACAGCAAATGAAATTAAATTATACATAGAAAAATTGGATAGAGACATAATCATCAAAAATTTCTATATTCATAAATTAAGAAAAAACCGAATTACAAAGGGTACTTTCGTAATTTACTAACCCCATCCCGACCGACTCGCCGAGTAAAAACACCGTGTCTTAAAACGAACCTTCTCAAATCTCAAATCATCCACGTTAAAAAACCCAACACTCGCTACTCCGTGAAACACGTGATTAATCACACCCAATACTGAAAATCCCAATAATAACCTTTATCTCCAAAAAGAACCAAAATAAACAAAAACCCAAAAATACCCTCTTCCCTCAATTATTCACATCTATTAATAAACATCCTCTCCAACAAAAATATGACAAAAGAAGAAAAACAAATCTCCGATGACTCGCCGTGACGTTCTCCTCCCTCTCCTCCTTCTTCTCGCCACCATCTCCTCCGTCTCATTCGCCGTAAACTTCCTCAATCTCTTGATCGATCTTTCGTCATTTTGTATAGAAGGTTTTGACTTTTGTTGTTTTATTATTACAGGAAGATGAACCAGATTGTGTATACACATTCTTCTTAAGAACAGGATCAATCTGGAAAGCAGGAACAGATTCAATAGCAAGCGTAAGAATCTACGACAAATACGGAGACTACATAGGAATCAAGAATCTCCAAGCATGGGGAGGACTTATGGGACCAGACTACAACTATTTCGAGAGGGGTAATCTCGACATTTTCAGTGGTCGTGCACCTTGTCTTCCTTCACCGATCTGTGCTTTGAACTTGACTTCAGACGGATCTGGTGATCATCATGGTTGGTATGTTAACTATGTTGAGGTTAGTTCGGTCGGTGTTCACGGGACTTGTTCCTTGAAGAACTTTGAGATTGAACAGTGGTTGGCTACTGATACGTCGCCCTATGAGCTTACTGCTGTTAGGAATGAGTGTGGTGGTGTTTCGGGTATTCAGACTAGTGTTGATCGGGTCGGGTCTCAGATCCGGAAAACACTCTCTTGGATTGTCTGAAAAATGTCATGTGTTTGGTCTCTGTCTGTATTGTTTTTGGTTTTGTCTGAGTTCTGTTATGTGATTCGGTCAATAAAACGAGATTTTAATCCGTAATTAGTCTGTGATTAGTTTAAATCATATGAAGATGGGATCTGTTAATTTGACGTAGACAAGCATTATTCTGATTGTGACATGAACACAATAAATTAAAAATTTATTGTTTGTGTATAGGTGTTTGTATTGTAGGTGGAATATGACTTTTGATTGGACCAGTCATATCTTGAGCAAAATGATGCCACGTTTGTATTTATTAACAACTGAACTTGTCGACATTGTATAGTATATTCTTTTAAGTAGGATCAAATAGTCCCTTGGACATTTTACTATTGAACTGTTTTAAAAATGTTATTAAGCTTGCCCATTTTGGGCTTTAATGAAAGTTGACAAAAAAAAAAATTATTAAGCATGTTACATGTCATTGTGTATTAAGCTTAATATTTGTTGAGATAAGAATTAATGTGTATACATAGAATGGATCAAATGTGATGAGTGGAAAAAAAAAAAATCAAAGATAAGACATTGAAAAATAAGATAATAATATAACTTGAAACAAATACAGTACTGAATTACTTTTTATGAGACAATTAGTGTAGATATATGTAACTCACTAATTGGTAACTAAGTAAAATAATACTGAAGAAGAAAACAGATTACTCCATGGCATTATAAAATTTTAATAAAGTTTCCACTTTGTGGGATCTACCATCTAATTTTAATTTATCAATAGTGAAAACAAGGATTAGCAAAATTGTCTAATGAAAAACAACCAAATGCCATCTAGTTCCTCTCTGTGATAGTGTTTTGGACCTTTTGGTGAAGATGGGTCATTGTGAAACAGAAGTAACTTCCTTAAGAACCTCTTTTGAGAGATCATCTGGATTATACTCAACTCCAAAGCATCTCACAACCTCCTTCTTTGGATTCAACAAATATCTACACACACACACACAAAAACAAACATCAGAACATTGTAGCTTTTTCTTTCTCATCAAGAAAACATATTTGAATATGAGAAGAAGAAGTAGAAGATTGCTTACATGTTGTGAGAAGTATCGACGAGATAATCATCTGCATCTTCTTGAACCTTCTTGAAATACACACGATACTCTTGCGCCATTTGCCTCATCGCACTTGATGCTCCAGTTAATCCAAGTATTCTACTGTCAAATTCTGCAAAATGTTACAACCAACAGAATGTCAGAGAGTTGAGAAAGATATTGCAGAAACACAGGCTACGAAGGTAAACTCGAGACCTTTCAAGTATGCGTGGAGATGAGCAGCTGAATCCCGTTGTGGGTCAAGCGTCACAAAGACAGGCATAACCTTCTGGTTATGCTCAGACTCTGTATCCATCAACACATCATTAGTAAAAACATTACATTATCCAATCTAAAAATAGTCGAAATATACAAAAAGGTTCGAGCGCTACCTAGTTTATCAACAGCTTTCGACATCATCTTCAACTGCTCAGGACCAACATCCGGTGAATACGAGTAACCAAAGTAGAGCAAAACCCAATTACCAGCAAAATCTTTATCAGTAACTATACTGTTCTGTGTACTCATAAGCGTAAATGGACCTCCGATAATCGGACCTTTAACAGTCGTATTAGAACCGCAACCACAACCACTACTCAAACTAGTCTGACCTGAAAAAAGCAACAACCACAAAAAAGCTCTCATATTTGAAACTAATCTCTACAAAGCTTAATGGATCCAATGCACCAAAACCATCACAAAAGTCTCTATATATACCTTTTGGAACAGCTCTTCTTTCGTCATTATAATGAAGAAATCCAACAAATCCAGCAAATCCAAGCAAAACAGCAGGCTGAAGAATCAAAACATAACAATCAAAATCTGTTCACCAATCTCATAAGCAAGAAGAAGAAGAGTTTAAGAGAGACTATACAACAGCAAAACGAGCACGAGAACGAGTAGTGGTAGAAGACGAAGAAGAAGCTTCAGTTCCTATAAGCAAATGAGGATCAACATTAGACTTCCCACGACTCTGCCTCGTTGATTTACTGTAATTCACAACTTGAATCCGATTATACGAACCAGCCCTACAAAATTTTCCAAAAAAAATCGAAACTTTCAATTTCAAAGATCGAAACTTTACACATACCCACCAAGTAAAAACTGTTGTAATCAAAACCCAGATAGAGAAAACTAGGGTTTATGAAGGGTTTTAAGCAAATTTATATGAACACTAACCTTCGAAGATAATTTGAGGCGTGAACAAGAAGACGACGACAAGCAAACATTGAATTGAAATTTTGTTTCAATATCTTTGGAGAAGATTCAATTTAGTGTGAATTGATTTAGACTCATTTCCTGAATTCGTCTGCAAAATTTTTCCGGTGTTTTCGATTGTAGAATTGATTTATTTTGCTTGGAGAAGAGTTTTATTTTTTCTTGGTGACCAAGCTCGTTTTTTTGTGATTGATTATAGAATTTGGGTTGACTCGGTTTTGTATATGAAAGATTAGGCCTTTTGGTATTTTATTGGGCTTTGCAGAAGTATTGGTTTAATCGGTTTAGTTCGACTTTTTTTGTTTTCTCTTTTGGTTTTTTTGAGTGATTTGATTATGTGAAATTAGGTACCTAACTTTATCTTAATCAGATAAATTTTTGTTCGGTTTGGATTCAGATCAGATCGATTCGGTTTGGGTTCAGATTAGATCGTTTAAATTCGGTTTCGGGGAATTTAAAATTTACAAAGGTTGAATTGTATTGAATATAATGTTTTGAAATGATTTTATGATCAGTTTGAATAGTTTTAGGCAATTAGGATGTATGTTAATTAGTTAAATGATAATTCCATTTTATAAAAATCGTAAAATGAACATTTTCTAATTTTTGGTTCGGTGAAATAATGAAAATTCAATTTCAGATTTTTTTGGGTAATATTTGAACCAACAAATATGCAATATTTTAATTAATAAAAACGAATTGGATAAATTGGTCCACTACAAGAAAAACACGGCTAAACTGACGGACGAAGTGACGGACGGC
>OVAP01000578.1:0-28894 GCA_900406295.1 Aurinia saxatilis
GCTTTAGTGACAAACGATCGACGACCAAAAAAACCTTTTAGTCTTCGTCCACTTGCACCTTTATAGTATTTATGCACACATCTCATGACTCATGTGATCTATCTCTTTGTCTCCATATATTACAAGACAATTTTTTCCTTTTGGCTCTTTTCTTTTTTTCTATAAAGTTTATATTTGCTATTGAAACATCACCAAGTTCCAAGTAGGTCACTTTTCTACCTTTTGCTTATCGAATATTGCTACTTATTTATATATTATTATTCTTTGTGGAATTTTAATCCCTGGTTCGTTTTTGTCTCACATTCTTTTCCTCTTTGTTGATTAAAATTCGTCTTAACTAGTTATGGAAATTCAAGGTCTTGACTTTTAAGGTTTGATCTTCACACTTGCTCGATGACTCCCACAATCTTTATATTCTAGAACACAAAACCAACAAAAAAGGTAAAATAAAACTTCTTCTTATATAATACTTTTCAGTAATTCTACTTCTCAAATAATATGTAGGATAATATTTAATTATTCAACTAAATTAAACTAAAAAATATTAATATTAGAGAGAATAACAAATTTCTTTTTTTTTTGTAAATTTGTAAATATCATATAATATGAATGTTCGAGGTTTTACAATGTTTATAAAATCCGCATAAATATTGTAATCTTGGCAAAAAAAGAATAAAAAACAAGAGTTACAAAGGGAAAAGACTTGGGGAACTCTTTAGTGAAGCCAGATTACCATTAGGTTGTTGAAAGTTTTGTTGTTCCTGTTGGCGGTGAGTGTGTTTTGAATTTGGCGATCGATATCCTTGAAGTCCATATTAGAAGGAATACAGATTCCGTTATGGAGCTTGTTGTTCCTTTGTTTCCAAATGGAATATATTGTAGCTTGACCTGAAATCTTACGAAGTGTTGATGGGGCTGTAGGCGTAGATGCCATAGACCAGTCAATTAAGGACGGCCAATTAGTGAAGACAGTATTTGGGAGCTGAAGTCTCTGGAAAACCTTCGACCATATATGTGTGCCAAAGACACAGTGAAGAAAGATATGGTCCCTTGTCTCTTCATAATCCGCACAGACGCAACATAAGGGAGAGACAGCCATCCCCCAGGAAAGCAAGCGTGCACGGGTTGGTAATCTATTCATATTTGCTAGCCACATGTTGAATGCGTTTCTGGGAGTATGTCCTTTGAACCATATAGCCGAGAACCAGCTTTTGCGATCTGAGGCGGGTCGTATTGCCTCCCAAGTTTGCCCCAAGGGGAAGTAATCATACTATGTGCTCCCAATTCTCCAAGTGTAATAATCCTCAGCTGAGGATAATGTCGGAAGAGTAAGATTGGTTAGATGAACATGTAGCTGTAAAGCTTGTTCAGATCTGGGTTGAGGGATAGTCCAACCAGTTTGGTCGCAGACCTGTGAGACAGTCGCGTGAATGGGTACCCTTAAGCTTCTTGGCCCATCTGTCCCAATGTAGTCGATAAAAGGCCCAAAGGGGGTCCAAAAATCAAACCAGAAATTGGCTGAGGTACCAGAACCCACTATACAATGAAGAAACTGAGCAGCAAGAGGTTGCAATTTTAGTAGCGTTTTCCAGCTCCATGAATCAGCAGTGGATGGAGTTAACATCCAAAAACTTTTGTCCCGTATATAGTGGTGACGGCTCCACGCAACCCATAACGAACCGCTGTTGGCAAAAAACAGCCAGATTAAACGCAAACAGAGTGTTTTATTCCAGGCACCAATGCGCCGCAAGCCAAGGCCTCCTTCCTCTTTGGGCAAACATATTGTAGCCAAAGAGACTTTTGGTGCCTTTCGCGCTTCTATACTGCCTGACCAAAGGAATCGCTGACACAACGCTTCAATTTTCTTGATACATCCTTTCGGTAGAAGGAAAAGTGAAGTCCAGAACACTACAATACCTGAGATAACTGATGCAATCAACTGAAGTCTGCCCGCGAAGGACAAGGTTCGAACAGCCCAAGTATTGAACCTCTTTGTCAAAGTAGCGATCAAAGGGGCGTATTCTGAAATTGTCAGCTTTAGATGCATTACAGGAAGTCCAAGATAACGTATAGGCAGTTTCCCTATAGGGAAACCTAAGCTTGACATGGTGTTTTCCTCTTGATTTGTTATGCCCGCAAGAAAGAGCTCTGATTTGGCTTGATTTATATGAAGTCCCGACCATGAGGCGAAAAGATCAAGGATATCAATGATTCCTTCAATAGAGTTGATAATACCATCGAAAAAGATCATCACATCATCCGCAAACATCAAGTGAGTGATTTGTATAGCCTCGGTCCTTGGGTGGTAGCCTATAGAGCCATCGGCAAAGCGTGAGCGCAATAGGGAGCTGAATACTTCCATACCTAGAACAAATAGGTAAGGGCTCAGGGGATCCCTTGCCTTAAACCCCTTGTGCTTTTAAAGAAGCCTCCGGATTGTCCGTTTACCACGACTGAGAAGGTAGGAGTTGTTAGACATTCCCTAATCCAGTCAATGAACTTTTGTGGTGCACCTATTGCTGAAAGGACGGCAAGTAAAAAATTCCAGTTGACGGTATCAAACGCTTTCCTTAGGTCCACCTTCAAGAGCCCCATTGGACTTATGTTCTTCCTGTTATACCCATGAACAAGCTCTGTTGCCAATAAAACATTCTCCACTAAGAGTCGGCCTTTTAAGAACGCAGATTGAGAGAATGAGACAACAGATGGCAGTAGCTGCTGTAATCACCCCGCAAGCAGCCTTGAGATAACTTTATACAGTGTGTTACAGCATGATATCGGACGAAAATTCTTTGTGCTAGAAGCATTTGGGATTTTAGGTATGAGAACCAGATTTGTTGTGTTCCACTGCTTTAGGAGTTTACCAAAGGTGAAGAATTCTCTGATAGCGTCAACAATTTATGGTCCCACAATACTCCAACATCCCGTGAAGAACTCAGCTGAGTAGCCATCTGGGCCTGCTCTTTTATTCCTTGGTAAGGAGAAAAAAGCATTCTTAATTTCCTCTGTAGAAAAATTTGCCTCCAGGTTGCACTTTTGTTCTTGTGAGCATCTGAAAGTCACAAGCGAAAGAATGTCCTCTATTGCAAATTGCATATTATCCTCAGTGCGGCCAGTTAAAGTGTCAAAATAATTTACACAATGGTCCATGATCTCCTGTTGGGTATCATAACGGTTGCCATTTTCATCGGTGAGAAAATGGTTGTGATTTATTGATTGTCTTGAGGCAGCAATCCTGTGAAAATAAGTTGAGTTCCTGTCTCCTTCTCTCAACCATGTGATCCTTGATTTTTGGCAAAGGAAAGAGTCTTCAGCATCTACCAAAAGCATCCATTTTTTGTGGGCCTCCCGTTCCTCTACCGCTAGGGCAGGAGAGGGACTATCAAGAAGACGTTGTTGGCAATCTAGAAGAATAGCGTGAGCTTCCTTAATTCTTTGCTCCAACTGTGAATAGTTTCTAAACCCAAAATATATGATATTCCTCTTCAAACTACGTAGCTTTTTTGTGACTCTAAACATGGTTGAGCCCGTTGTGTGTTGAGAATACCAAGAAATTCCAATCACAGGAAGAAACTCATCGTTTTGCAGGAGAAAATTCTGGAATTTGAATGATCTTTTATGTCTTTGCAGTGCATGATTCAAGGTTATTCCACATGAGGCATGATCAGAGTAGCTTGGTTCCCCAAATAGGCCCAAAGACCTCGGGAAAGTAGCCTGCCAATCATCATTCACCAATATTCTGTATATCTTCTTCGCAATGGGATCAGTTCTGCTGTTATTCCACCAGGTGAAAGAGCAACCTCTGTAGGTAAGGTCATCCAAGAAAGCGTTGAGGAGGCATTCCTAGAAGTCCATGGTTGGTCTTGTTATGTTCAATGTAGGTGGATTTGAGTGATCCCTCGGGAGAAGGACCTGATTGAAGTCTCCCACGACACACCATGGTCTGCCATTCATACAAAGAGTGGTAGAGATGTCAGTAAGCTCCTGCCACAAGATTCTTCTTTCCATTTCCTCATTGGATGCATAGACAAAAGTCACAAGAAAAGTCGTCAACAAATTTGGCAATTTGACTTCACAAGTGATTTGTTGTAGTGATTTAGCAAGTATCTGTAGTTTGACACTAGGGTACCAGATAATCCAGATCTTCCCTAACTCTGAGAACTCATAGTTCCCTTCATAAGACCAATTAGGTAGTAGAGCGTTCAAAAACTTCTGCTGCTCCTGCTTCTTAACGTGGGTTTCCAAAAGTCCGCCAAAAATGGGTTGGTTGTTTAAAAACCAATTCCTAAAACCCCGTCTGTGACTAAGCTTATTAAAACCTCGAACATTCCAGCCAAAAAAGTCTATATACATATAGATATATTAATGGTTTTTGGGGCCCTTGCCCCTAGTAAGTCTTTGTTGTCGTTTGGAGACAACCTCTATGAAAGGCTCCTCTTCTTCTAAGTGGCCATCAGTGTCCGATGAATCGGGCTCGGAGAAATGTGAGTTTGAGGGTCCCCCAAGATTTGATAATCCTTTTCCCCTTTCTGGTTTTTCTAAACCATCATCATCTGCTTCAGTATGGACAGAGGACGAGTCACCCACAATGATCAGGTTTTTAGGGCCCCCTGGTAAAGAGCCATCTTCAATTAAATTTTGTGGTTCCTTACTGTTGTCTTCAGCCTTTGGTTTGCTTTTTCTTAACTTCTTCTTTTTAGGCTTAGCTCTTGGGCAGGCTTTTGTGTCATGATAAGTCGATTTGCATCCCGTGCAGGTGACAGGAGCTGCTTTGCAACGCTTAATAGTATGCCCGACTTCCTTGCAAAAAACACAGATAAGAGGCATCCACGGGCTTGAAACCAAAACCCTACATATCTCTCCTGTTTCACATTGAACATTGACCGCTTCAGGGAGAGGTTTCCTCGGATCAATTATAGTGAAAACCTTTGCGACTTCAAGATTGGTTTTGTTTTTTGTTGTTGGATGAAGATGCTTTGGATGTCCCACCAAGCTAGCTATGTATTCGAGCCCGTCATCGTTGAAATATTGGAATGGAACATTTCTTAGTTCCAGCCAGATAGGTGCTGATGTCAGTTCAGGTTTTGCTAGGACAAGACCAGGCTCCCACTTAGCAACAAACATGGTCTGCCCCTCTATCTGCCATAAGCCATGTTTGATAATTCTCAGACGAGTCGCCGGATTTGGAACTCGAAAGAGGAACGCGCTGCCTTCCATCTTGGATACAGAGATGTCCCGCAAGTTTCTGCTCCATATTCCGTTCGCAATCGTGTGAATTGTGCCTTGAGGTGGTGGGTCCGAGTAGAACTGACCGATGATGAACATGTCCCAAGATTTCCTATGCTTCTCAATCACTGAATTTGGGATTCTGACACATAGCTCTCCCGAAGGTAAGGTGAAAGCTTCTCCCTTCTTCGTGAGAGGTTGGGGGGTGTCCTTGAACAGGCCTGACCAGGAAGAGCTATCGTATTTGTTCTTCTGGGCAGAGCTTTTGGGTTCAACTATGGCAGTAGCTGTCGCATGAGGAAGAGTGACCGATTCAATTGAATATGTCCTCTGGATTTGCGGATCTGACAGTTTTTTCTCGGAAATTGTCAGATCTATTTTCTGAGTGCTGGTTGAGCTCCCCGCGAGAGAGGCTGAGGCAATATTTTGGGATGTCAGGTCCTTTTGGATTGTGGAGTTGATGGGAGAGATTTTAGTGTCCGCGGTGGATGGGTGGGAAAGGGGGGGTGGCTTTTTTGGGTGGCTTTTTCTTCCCCATAAGGTGGGGAGGGCCTTCAGTTTTGTGAGGGAGAGGATTTGGGTTCCGACGCCGTTGACGACGCTGGATATGGTTTGTGAAGGAGGTCACTTTTCTGTGGTTGGGAGAGAAAGAATTTTAGAGAGAGAAATTTTACTTCTATATCATGTATCCCCTCTCCGATTTGATAGTTCAAATAACAAATTTCAGTGTTACAGACGGAGATATTCTTACGCGTTTCAATACAATTTGAAAATCTTAAAACCAATTCTGACATAGTAGTAGTAATTAAAGTTTTTCCTCGGTGGTCAAGCTCCCTAACAACTTGCGGTCACCAAGAATCCAGTAAATTAAACCGACGATTCTCCTCCCAACAATTTCTACGAAAAGAGTCCAAAAGCAAGAAAACTGTTGTTTTGTGTACTTACCCACTAGATAAGGTTAAAGTGGAGGAAGACTATACGAGTTTTTGGTCGTTGAGTTTTTGTCATTGTCCAATACATTATACACTATTATATTGAAAAACATTCATATGTTTTTTGGTCTCGAGTTCATAACTGCAAACAAACAAAAATATAAGTCTCGTTTCTTCTCTATGTGATCTTTGATTTTCAGAATTTCTACAATTCAACATACTGTAAAAAATCACATAATTAGGACATGCTAACCAGTAACAGTTCGAGTGTTCGAGAACTTGCTTCGGATTATTGAAACTCTTTAAGATTATACCCCCTCAATGGCTCAATTTTTCATAATCTATCTTTGATATCCTATTCCTACGTACCACCTCAATTTTCTATAATCCTTCTTTAATATCGTACCATCTCAGTTTTCAATAATCTAGGGGTGTGATCTAGAACATGCATGTTCTTATCTAGTGCTAAAATTGTAACACTGTAATTATTTAAATAAATAAAAAGACCATGAGGTATGTGCCCTTAATCTTAAAATTAAGAAGGAAAACTACTGCCCAATTGAACCAAAAACAATAAACATATGAAAATGAAAATGAAAGAAAGAGAAATACAAGAATTTCTTAGTGGAGATGCTTTAAAAAATTTAAGAAATTCACGAGAGATTCATTTCATTTGTCTCAATATTATTGCTTTAGTTTTCTTATAATTTAATATGTCGAGGGTACCATAAGCTCTAATTTTATTCTGACTAGTGGATAATCGATTCTTGATTTACTTGTCATCATTTCATGTCATATATCTTTAATTAGTATTGGTCCACATTAGATTTTTCAATATAATTATTTTTCTAAATTAAACTAAAACTATTAATATTAGAGAGGATAAGAAATTCTTTGGAGTATCTGACCGATGAAGATATTCTTACGCGTTGAATTAGTAAGTGTGTACGGATACAGTTTGAAATATTAAAAACCAAAGAAAGTTGAATTATAACATAGTAGTAGTAGTAGTAGTAATTAAAGTTTGACCTCGGTGGTCAAGCTCCCTTACAACTCGCGGTCACCAACAATCCAGCAAATTAAACCGACGACATTCTCCTCCCAACAATTTCTATGAAAAGAGTCCAAAAGCAAGAAAACTGTTGTTTTGTGTACTTACCCACTAGATAGGGTTAAAGTGGAGGAAGACTATACGAGTTTTTGGTCGTCGAGTTTTTGTCATTGTCCAATACATTATACACTATTACATTGAAAAACATTCATATGTTTTTGGTCTCGAATTCATAACTGCAAACAAACAAAAATATATGTCTCGTTTCTTCTCTAGGTGATCTTTGATTTTCAGAATTGCTAAACATACTACACTGGAAAAAAATATCATATGATTTGGACATGCATGATCCATGCAACCAGTAACAGTTCGAGAACCTGATTCGGATTATTGAAACTCTTTAAAATCTTATCTCTCTATTTTCTATAATCCTTCTTTAACATCGTACCACCTCAGTTCTCAACAGGCCCGACTCTGATGGTGGACGAGCTGTGCTTTTGCACCGGATCCAGGGTCCATATCAAATATTTTTCATGTTAAATAGGGCCCAATTTTTTTTTTTTTTAATTTTACCTAGATATTAGGGCCCATTTTCGTATTTAGCTCAGGGCCCTATTTTTCATTGAGCCGGGACTGGTTCTCAATAATCCAGAAATGTGATCTAGAACATATTTTTATCGGGTGCTAAAATTATTATTAAAAATAAGACCATGTATATATGGACCCTTTGATCTTAAAATTAAGAAGGAAAACTACTACCAATTGAACCAAAAACACGTAATGACCTGTAGCAAATGATCGATATTCTATATGTAACCCTCCTCTCTGTAGTAGTTTACAACCTCTATATTCTATTTGGTTTCGTGCGCGACAACCACCACAGCAACCCTCCTCTCTGTAGTAGTTTACAAGCTCTGTTTTCAACATGCTGCTCTTATAAAAATGTAATTGTAAAACAGTTTTTTTTTTTTAATATAATTTTTAACATTTTTACAAAAAAAAAAAGGAATTCTATATGTATCCGGTGCAACTACACCCATAACCCTCCAAGTATATCCGTCACTGCTATAGTTTGCAACTGAAAATTTATAGCAACAAAAGCATCATATCTCTATTACAAAATACGTTTTAGCAAATTTGAGATAATTTAAAAAAAAACTCTTTGTTATACAAATATGTCTGTACTTCAATAGATTATATATAATGATCTAAATAATCTCGATTGATCTCCAAAGATGTTTTTGAACTAGCGGCATGTGAAACATTTGCAGGAGAAAGGGTACAAGAAACGGAAAATCTATAAGAAACATGGTCCTAAACAAACTTTTTCGAGACTCACGGTATCACAAGGACAACACATTTTGTTGATAGATAGAAAAATTCTGATAATCTTTCAGGGTTAAGGTGATTTTGTATGAAGGAGGATGTGATTGTCGTCTTGGGATGTCGGAATTTATGAAGGAGATATCACATTTACACACTGAATCTGATGCTCTGATTTTGTCTTTAGATAGACAGTTAGCCAACGCCAAACCATCAATGACTTACACCGACACAGTGAACCTTTTAAAATTACTCTCTGATTGACCTGTTTTTTTTTTTATCTATACAAGTTCTCGATTCTCCCATAGAATTTTTTTAGTTTTGTCATTGATTACATTTCACAAGCTTTAAATTCAGGGCGACAGTTTAGCACGTGGTGCTCGACTAGTAGATTTTGTATTTTGTAAACTCTATATTCTCGGTTTGACTCTATCAATTGAATTAATGCATGAATATTATAAAAAATATATTTAAAATACAAAGAAAATAACTTTCTTGTGAAAATTTACATTTAGAAAATAAAACTACACTTTATTTATGAAACAAAAAAAATTAAATTAAAAACTCTACAACAACAACAACAAACACTATTTATGGAGCAAAAGAAATATCACAATCAAGTTGATAAAATCTTTTGATTTCAATCTTAAAATCCAAACTTCCAGTAGATAAGATAGAATGAAAAAATGATGGCTTAGTTATTTAGGGTTTAAAATGTCACAAAACAAACATATACGGCACTATTAAAAACGTAACAAAAAAGGAGGGGTTTATTTCCAAACGTCTCCTCTTTAGATAAAAGTTTCGTCTTTTAAAAACTCTGTTCAGATCGCAGCCAAAGTCGCCGTCTTTACTTCTCGTCGATTCTCCGATGGCGATTGTCTACGCTGTTGTGGCGAGAGGTACGGTGGTACTAGCGGAATTCAGCGCCGTCACGGGAAACACAGGCGCCGTTGTACGACGGATCCTCGAGAAGCTTTCACCGGAAAACGCCGACGAGAGACTCTGTTTCTCACAAGACCGTTACATCTTCCATATTCTCAGATCCGATGGGCTTACGTTTCTCTGTATGGCTAACGATACCTTTGGAAGTAAGCTCTTTCTCCCAAAATCACATCTTTTGGTTTTTTTTAGATTGATTCTGAGTTTTGGTTTGCTATTGGATTTGGTGATGGTGATTGGAATTTGTGTAGGGAGGATTCCGTTTTCGTATTTGGAAGATATTCATATGAGGTTTATGAAAAACTATGGGAAAGTGGCACATTCTGCTCCAGCTTATGCAATGAATGATGAATTCTCGAGGGTTTTGCATCAGCAGATGGAGTTTTACTCGAGTAATACTAGTGCGGATACTCTTAATCGTGTTCGAGGAGAAGTCAGTGAGGTAATTGTTTCTTTGTTATGATCTCTAGATGTTATATATCTGAGTAAAGCTACAATCTTTTGTGTCCTTTGCTGATAGTTTTTCGGTTTGTTACCAATATCTCATGTCTCGATGTTTGGTTGGTTATCTTGTGGTTGTGTTGTGGCGTGTTTACAGATTCGGTCGGTTATGGTAGAGAACATTGAGAAAATAATGGAGAGAGGTGATAGGATTGAGTTGCTTGTTGATAAAACAGCAACAATGCAGGATACTAGTTTTCACTTCAGGAAACAATCAAAGCGCCTCCGCCGAGCTCTTTGGATGAAAAACGCTAAACTCTTGTAACTATCTTTCTATCACTTCTAGAATCTCTTTAAATTGTCTTCTTTTCGTGATGATGACTGATGAGAACACGTCTATATTAACATTCTATGTGTTTCAACTTGCATATGCAGCATAGTTTACTCATCTATTTCTTAAGTTAGAGATACATGATCTCTGCTTATTAAGTGGCTCACAGTTCTGAGTTTCAACATTTATTTCTATTTTGAAAAGATTAAAAATCAGCTTATTTAGGCTATTGGCTGGTAGAAGCTACACTGCTTTATTAGAGAATACATAAGTTTTGTTTTGTTTGATACTTCCATTGTTCAGGATCATTATGATTTATACTTGCTAAACAAGTCTGCTATTATTGTTTGTGTTTGACAGGGTAGTGTTGACATGCTTGATAGTTCTCGTGCTGTACATAATCATCGCATCTTTCTGCGGAGGCATCACACTACCATCATGCAGATCTTAATCTCGGTGGCCTTATCAATGGTAATGATACTTAAAAACGTTTCTGGTGCATATTACCCGAAACAGGCCTCTGTTTTTGTAAATCAATCCAGTCGCATCCTTTCAATTTCCGGTCTTGGTTTTTGTCATGAAAACGTCAGTGAGTTTGAGAGGTTACATGTCATGGTCCTGGTCGCTTATGTAACTCTTGTAAATGTCAAAATTATACCTTGTTTTATAGATGTAGTCACTTGAATGATCTTTGTGTTTGCCATTTCCAAAACTTTGTCTGCTTGGCTTTATGTGACTTGCGTCTGCAATGTACGTCTCATATTGTTAGTTTATGTTGTTGAAACGACTTTGGTTTTTCGTTTTGATTTAACATCATTCCTAAGTAGTAATGTTTGATCGCTTCATACTCCGGTTTTCATTGTCGTACAATGATAACAATGGCACTATATTTTTAACAAATTTGTCATAAATCAGCAAATTGCTAAGACATTAATACTGAGTAGTAGTAGTACATTTGCCACAGATTGTGCCGCTGTTGCTAATTACCAACTCGAACCAATCAAACCGTCTTCTGATCGTCTGTACCGAATGCAATTAAGGTTCAGTTTTATCCTTCCTTCGTCGTACCGTACCGTACCAAAGAACTTATAGGCTAAGCACACAATACAAAGTCTACGATTCCGAAAACACTTTTTTTTCTTAAACTGATTCTGAAAACACTTGTGTATTATTATCCTATTGCTACTAATTGAGAAGTAATTTTAATTGTCAACTTATTAGCCAATCAATTTATTGAGTTGATGACCTGTAAGTTTAGGAAAATTTCTTCTTCTTTTTTTACGATAGTTTTCCTGAGAAAATTTCTCAAAACATCTAGTCTCTTTGATCATTAATCCATTATTTAAAACTATTTTTCAAAAAATTAAAGTTTTAAAGTTCGCAAAATCGAGCAAATATATCTTTTCAATTTTTAAATTTCATCATTTTTTCATTTTCGAGTTTGGGTTAAATGACGATGGTGAACAATGATGAGGGCAGCCATGGCAGAAATCGGTGGCATCAACAGCTGCTAATTCGGTGGCAACAACGGCTGGAAGAGGGTAAGCTAAGGACGTGTAATCAATGAAAACGAGAAAATCAATTCTCAGAGATAGGTTTTGTTTAGTATCGGGAAACAAAAGCTCAAAAGTTTGTTTGTTCGGTGGAGAAATATGTGATTTGCAGTGCTAGCTTTATTAGCAGAGTCATATCTTTACCGACTATGCTCTATTTCAAGGATTGAAACTTGATGAGGAAGTTGGGTATAATTACTTCAGTGATGACGATGAATTGGAGGAAAAGGAGAGACAAATAAGAATATTAGCCTTTGGGATCTTCTTCATGGTAAGTCTCATCGCTTTGACACCCAAAATACTAACTCATTTGATTCTCTATTTTAACATCTTGCTTGTGTGTGTTTTGTAAAGGCTCTACTAAAAAAAAAAACTCTTGACTGGGACACACGTGGGTTAAGATACAATATGGGGCAACACAAGGACTGACGTATCTACACCATGACTGTAGTCCAAGGATCATACACAGAGACGTGAAGTCCTCCAATATTCTTTTGGATAAAGACTTAGAGGCACGTTTGACAGATTTTGGAATTGCGAAGAGCTTGTGTGTGTCGAAGTCACATACTTCAACTTACATAATGGGCACAATTGGTTATATAGACCCTGAGTATGCACGTACTTCACGTTTGTTGAGAAATCAGATGTTTGCAGTTACGGAATAGTGTTGCTCGAGTTGTTAACCAGAAGAAAAGCCGTCGATGATGAGTCCAATCTCCACCATCTGGTTTGTACCTTCTTAGCTATTTATATGTGTTGTTTAGCCTTGATCACTAATACTTGTTTTTCACTAAGTGTAGGAAAGTCTCTAAGTCAAAGAGAGTCTTTGGACATTCGAAGCAAGTATCAAAGACTCTAAGTAGAAGAGAGTCTTTCGACATGAGAAGAAAGTGACAGAGACTCTAAGTCAAAGAGAGTCTTTCAACATGTGAAGCTAGTGACAAAAGAATCACCAAAGTAGCTCTCGACAAGTTTGTACTCTATGTGCAAATAAGGAAAGAGATACATAGCTACATTGGGAAGAGACGAGGGAGCTTGGCGACAGAGAACATGTTGCACCTTTTTCGCCTTCCCTTTTCCAGCACCTTCATCATCACTCTCGGAGTCTTCCTCCTCCGAATCATCATCACCACCCTTCTTCTCCTCCTCCTCCTCATCATCACTCTCTGTCTCCTCATCACTCTCTGTCTCCTCATCATCATTACCACCCTTCTTCTCCTCCTCCTCATCACTCGACTCATCACTTGACTCATCATCATTACCACCACCCTTCTTCTCCTCCTCCTCCTCTTCCTCATCACTCGAATCATCACTCGACTCATCATCATTACCACCACCCTTATGCTCCTCCTCCTCCTCCTCCTCCTCATCACTCGAATCATCACTCGACTCATCATCATTACCACCACCCTTCTGCTCCTCCTCCGTATTACCCCCACCTCCATCCTTCTCAACCATATCAGCTCCATCCTTCTCAACCGTATCACCCCTAGCCCCATCCTTCTCAACCGTATCACCCCCATCCCCATCCTTCTCAACGATATCAGCCCCACATTTCTCAACCGTATCATCCCCACCCCCATCCTTCTCAACCATATCAGCCCCATCCTTCTCAACCGTATCATCCCCACCTGCATCCTTCTCAGCCATATCTTCTTGAACATGTACATCATTACCACTCCTTATATACGAACGAGAACCAAAACCAAAACAAAAAACCCCCATCCTGTTCACGAAACACTTTCACTATTTCCTCCACATCCTTTAACCTCGTACCATGCTCATCAATCTTGTCCATCATTGTGTGATACCTCTCTTCCATATTCGTAGCCAGCTTCTTCATTCCTTCTTCTATATCTTTCAAACTTTTCTTAAGGTTTGTCACTTCCTCAGAAGATACCATAAATGAATCATTGGAATGACTACCTTTATGTCTTGGACCATTGACATCAGTGTCGAAGGAGCATGACAGAAAAATTGGCTTCTCATCATTAAGAAGCCTCATCTCTAATGTTCTCCTCCTCATCAAATAGTTTTTCACAAAGACTAACCTCAAATGTAGTTGTAACCAAGATACTTTGTATCTCCTGTGAAAATGAGATGGACGTAGTAGAATAGTCAGAATATTAGACAATCATAACAAAAAAAAAGAAGCAAAACCTAAGTATTACCAGTAGTACCAATATAGAACTACAAGAATAACTAGACAGTTTTACTTAATACTATTATTACAATTAAGTATTACCTATTCATTACCAGTAGTTCCAACATTTTCAAAAAAAATTACAAGTAAAATGATCTATTACCTGAGATGTTCCCAAAGTTTTATACAAGTCCGAGAGTGGGAAGCCTTTCATAGCACATTTAGCATATATGCTAGTGCACATCCTAGGACATGATATCCCTGGAGGGACAACATGTCCTTGAAAAGGCTCTCTGTACTTCATTTGAAGAACTTTTATCGTCTCAAAGGCTAGAAGCTACATATAATTCGAAGAAAACAAACACATTAGCAAGCTCAAAGGCACATTTTCACTTAACTAAAATCAATTACAATGGAAACGGGGGTAACACATTACCTGCATAGGAATGTGAAAACTTGGATAACACCAGCCTTTTTTGTTGAGAACTCCATCAAAATTATGAAACAGATGTTTCATTTCCTTCAGATTATCATCAAAAGACAAACGACCCCACGGGAACGTCTCACACAACCAAATAGAATTAACTGCTCTTAGAAAGAATGGATGCACACCTTTGCTCCTTTATGGGTTCCCTTCGCGCCTCTCTTTGACTGTCCACTAGAGAGGACGTACAAGATAGACATTTGCAACCTATCTTTACACTTTTCCATCCCAATAAATTTTTCTTTCACAGCCTCATACGAAACAGTTGTACCCTTACCAAAATGTTTAGTAACAAAACCTAGCCCACCCTTCTTTTCCCAATCCAATGGATAGTTATGACAATAAAGCCCCGAAATGATTCCATGCTCCTTGATAGAGTATCGGATTGGAACACCGTTGATGATAAACCAAGCTTCCCGCTGCCTAATTGTACACGCCGGATGGAGAAAAAACATCCACATCCCCATTAACTTATGGGTTTCCTCCAAATGCATGTGGAAAAAATGCTTGAATTGGGGATGCTCATGAAACCATTTCTTCTCCTCAACATCGAGAATATCATTGATGTGGTCAACGGCCTCCTTGATGTAACNAAATCAATGATCACTTTCTCATACTCCGAGTGCTTAAACTTCATCTTCAAAGACTCTAATGCCTCTGTCTCCATCTCTCATTCGTATCTGACCCACGCACATCATTGTTCCCACCCATATCCTCGTTTCAATCATTGTCTCCACCCATATCAAGTTCCTCTTCACCCGACATCTCTCTACGGAAAAAGAAAAACAATGGGCAAATTCAATAATGAGTGTACAATCGATTGCAAATCAAATTCAAATCAAAATCAATGGGCAAAGCGCCTTGTACAACTGTGAACAATATGAATTCCGAACAATAAATTGAAAAACAATGGCCAATCGATTGTAAAACCAAGAACATCAAGATTGCATCTTCTCTAACTTGGGAATGAGAAAGTAACCAAAATTAAAACATACCAAGAACAATCGATTGTCTTGAGTAGTTCAATCCTCAGTAGTTCTTGGTGTTGGTGATCCACAAATCCGTTTAATTCAAACACAATCTGTAAGAAATTTAGTATGTAAAAAAATCAGAGAGTTAAATACAAGTGAAATCCTTACAAATACATTACAATCAAATACAATAATATATTAAAAAAACCTCTATGATAATGAAATCACTTTAAACCTATTAAAACACCTCTTAATCCAAATACACTAAAATACAACAGATAACAAAATTCAATAACACCCTGTAAATCCGATCCAACCATACTATATCCGACCCGATCCAAGTTTCTTTACTTTACTCTTCTAAAACCCGACCAAAACCTAAATTCATCAGTTTCCTTCTTCCTTCACTTTCTCTCAATTTATTAATATTTGTTCTGTCGTCTCAGCATCTCTCTCTTCCTCTTCCTTCCCTTATTCTTGTTTTCAGTCACATAATCAAACTTTTGGATTTGTCTCTTTTTTCTTTCTCTGATTCAGATTCATTACCAATTTCCAAACATGAACCAAAACCAGATCTTTGATCCCAGACAAAACATCGATGACAAGTGTTTTGTGTTTCCAGAAAACTGTCGTCGTGATCTTTTCTTCCCATTTCGCTGAATTACGAGTGAGAAACAAGGGCTGAAATGGATTGCAATATTAGGCAGCCATTGTTTTTCTTTTCTGGATTTTTTTTAACACAGACGTTGTAATCTCAAATCTAAAGAAAAAATCTTGTATTTCTTTTGTTCACAATTTACACTAAAGAATATATCAAAATCAGAATACAATAAAATTTAATGTATATTGAATAACACATATTTTTAACGTATTTGAAAATACATCAATCAAATATATAATTGAATAACACCGTATTTTAATGTATCTTAACAAAATACACAATTAAATAATATCATATTTGAAAACTCCTTTAAAATACAATCAAATACAATAAAATATTACATCCAATAATACCTCAATGTTGTTGGGACGGTAATTATTTTTTATTCACGGTATTTGATCCAACACGACCCTCTGCCCTTCTACGTTTTGTTGAAAGAGTTAGGGAGAATCTGTACTTAGGGTTTGAATCTGATCGGAGAAAATAAGCACACCGGCATGAGGCCAATCCTGTTGCCGGATCCACCCAGTCATTCTACCGGCGTTCCTGAGATCTTCGAACAAGGCGGAGCCCAGAACGTTGTCCGACGCGCCGTCGTCATCGGAAACGGTTTCCCTGGCTCCGAGAATCAGTGTATCGGTCTCGTTCGCGCCCTCGGTTTGACGGATAATCCTCTTCTCTACGTGAGTCTCATCTCCAGTCTCTAGACGTTTTCTAGTTTTTGGTTTTACCATTTCCTTCATTTCATCAAACCAAAATTTATAGTTTCTACTGGTGAATGATTTGGTAGTGAGATTGGTGATTGTTTGTGGATGGAAGTTCTCAGGTGCCACTTTGATTTGAACATTTCCTACTTTGTTGTTCATCTTGTACTCTACAAATTCATAATTTTAGTTTGAATGTTCATAGGAGGAGGAACTATATGAATTTTGATTTAATTGGTGGTTATGTAAATTTGCCCATATCTTAAGTTCTGTAAACAATTTAAAGTTCTTGGTGTGGGATATTAAGAGGATTCAATCAAGGGTTTCCTGAGAGAGAAGTCCAGTTTGGTATTCCACCATGAGTTTTCTAGGTCTTGCGTGTAGAGTTTGTTCGAGTCTCGTAGGTGAAGCACGAAGCTGTTGCAATTACTGAATCTCGTTTGTAAGGAACATATGTGGTGGAATCATTAATGCTTTTCGATCGGTTTCGTTGCATATTAGATTGTATTGCTGCATCATCAGTAGCCTAACTTTCCATTCAACATGTGTTTTAGTTCGCTGAGATTTTTTTTTTTTTTATTATGCAAGCGAGTGACAAGGCCTAAAGGAGGGATACATGAGTGGCTACACTGGCTCCCGGTTGGTTGTCACAAGACGTTGGAATTTATCCTCAGGCATATTTACCTCTACTCCAAATTGATGCTTAGATCCAAACAAAGTAAATACATCGCATCTGAGAATGGTGGCAGTGTAGGCTTGTCGTCTATTCTAGAGGCTGATGTTAAGAAGATTGTGACCATGGCCCGTGAGACCTATGAAAAGTATGTGATCTTTGGTCTTTCTGAAAGTTTGTGTTGATATTTTATTTCTTTGTGGTGCTTGTTCGTTTGGACATTATTGCGGTTTTATGAGTTGCAAGTAGCACTGAAGCGAAATTGAATCCTGAGCCTATGCATATCCACCCCCTCTCACGAATTTCAGTTATTATGTATTGAAAGTCGTATACATCTAGCTAAGCAATTTTATTTGCTTTTCGCAGGGATGGCCCGTTGGTTGTGATTGCTTGTGGGAGAGATACAGTTTCTACTGCTAGCTCGATAAGGCGTCTGGCATCTGAAAACGTCTTTGTTGTTCAGGTCTATCCTAAGATTTAATCTGGTTGTTCTGTTACTTTAGACTAACCATATGCTTAGCTCTGAAATACGTTTTGAGATAAATTTATAGAAGTATCTTTGGAAGAATATTATTCCTGAATGCTGTGATTTTCTGAAAAAGGCCATATTTTTCTTGGATCCTTTGAATTCTAAAATATTGCTATTTGGTCTTTATTTTTGTAGATACAACATCCGAGATCACATTTAAACAGGTTTGACATGGTGATCACACCTCGTCATGATTACTATCCTCTAACCCCCGAAGCGCAAGAACAGGTTCCTAGATTTATGCGTAGGTGGATAACTCCACGTGAACCTCCTCAGGAACATGTAGTAAGTACCATGCTTTTGCTTGTAGATTCCCTTTCTCCATTATGTTAAGTAACTGTAGATGAATTTTATTGTGGATTTGCATTTGACATGCTATTTTCAGGTGTTGACTACTGGAGCTCTACACCAGATCGATTATGCCTCACTTCGTAAAGCAGCTAGTGCTTGGCATGATGAATTTGCTTCTCTTCCAAAGCCTTTAGTTGTGGTTAATATTGGCTGGCCTAGACGTAAGTTCTGTTACTCTTTGAAGTCACTAAAGGCGTTCTCACATTTTGTAGCATATAACAAATGAGCACCTGTTTCCTTTGGATAGTGAAGCTTTTTACCTTATTCTCATGGTTTTTTTGTTTTACCAACAGCTAACTGTCGGTATGGAGCAGACCTCGCAAAACAGCTAACAGACGCCCTTCTTAGTGTCCTTGCTACCTGTGGAAGTGTCAGAATTGCTCTCTCCTACAAAACCCCTGAAAAGGTCCCTTGTCACATTTTCTTTGTACCGGGTCTGGAATAGTTATAGCTGATGTTCCTCTTGAGTTTCAACTGGTACTTTACTGTCCGTGCAGGTTTCAAGAGTAATTTTTAAAGAATTCGGAGATAACCCAAAAGTCTACATTTGGAATGGCCAAGGTACTGACGATCTACAACAAATTTTGCTTCTGATTTGTGCGCACACACACAATGCAATGACAGAAGTTTCTAACGGTTGTTTTAAAATGCTCAGAACCAAATCCTTACATGGGACATTTAGCTTGGGGTGATGCCTTTATAGTCACAGCAGATTCAGTCAGCCTGATAAGTGAAGCCTGCAGCACTGGGTAAATTAATGGACTAAGATTACCACTGTACAAATTTGATTCCTTTTCTACTAGCTTCAACTTTAATGTGCGTATTCCTTCTCTGCTGCAGTAAACCGGTTTATGTCGTTGGATCCGATCACTGTAAATGGAAGATTGCAGATTTCCACAAGTCTTTGAGGGAACGAGGAGTCGTCCGCCCATTCACAGGTTTCGAAGATGTGAGTATCTTTTCCCGTCTTTTTCATTCTACATGCAATTGAACCTGGTAAAGATGAGAGAGTCATCATGTATCCTACACGTCTTCATGGCTTTCTTTGATCTGGTTTGGTTTTATAGATGTCGGAAAGTTGGAGTTACCCGCCATTGAATGACACAGCAGAGGCAGCTTCAAGAGTACGGCGTGCATTGGCTGCTCGTGGATGGAGTATACGCTCTTGAAACTATTATACTTTCTTTGTTGTAAAAAATTATTTTGCGGAATCACATTTTTCGGAAGCTGGAGAATCGGAAATCGGATGTGTGCAGAAAGAAAGAAAAGGTGTCTATACCACTTAAAAGGGGTTGTTTACATTGCTTTTGCCCTAATTTTTGCTGAAAATGTTTTACCAATAGGCTTTACCAAATAATAAAAATCTTTACTTCTCAATCGGAATGGCCTTCGTGAGACAAAGAAAGAGTGGAAAGTTTATCTTGATCTTTGTGTCGTTTTGGTGATGAAAAATGAGCACTGTTTGATATTCTCCATGATCACAGTACCATGTTTATATTCTCCTTAGCTAATTACTTCCCTCGGGTTAATATATATAATTTTTTTTTTTTTGTCACGTCCTCGGGTTAATCTATTTAAAATCTAGTTTTTTTTTTCAATGAGGGAATTAAATATTATTCCAAATGTGAAACAAAAATTGAGTTATTTATTAGTGAAACGAATACAAGGATACAACAAATTTACAAAAAGAAAATAAAAAGTTGAAGAAAACAAAATGCGGTCCAGTTTCTGTTTCCCTCTGAGAATATGTATCAAAACAATTCACAAATCCGCTCCGCGGTCCCGATGGTTTTTCTTTTCGCTGGAACTTTTGTCAGTAGTCGTCTGGAAATATGAACTCAAGATCTTGGTTGTCTCTGTACACTTGAACCAGAGCTGCGGCTTTGTATACAAACAAACCAATCATGGCTGGAACTATCTACAAGGCAGAAATACATGGACGAAAAACCGTTCAAACACGGATAAACAAAGTTACAAACTTGCAAACAAACAGCTGAAAGAATCCAGAAGGAAATACTGTATGAATATGGAGATGGAAACTGGTTAAGCCTAAGACTTTAAGCTCTCAGAACGCTGATAAGTATATGTCAACGGATCCTTCTTTTTGGCTAGACGTGGATTGTTTTAATAAAGCACACTAGCACACAGTAGAATTTAAAATTTTCTGTTTGAGATGATGACATAAGTTGAGTAAGCAGTTTAGCTTTAGAATAGCTACCTGAAAGTCGAACAGGTCACTTTGAAGATACTTGTGAGAGAGCACCCACAAAGCATAAATTGCAGCTGGAATCACTAGACGTGGGGAAGAGAGAGCCATGCCGCTTCCCCTGATGGTCCTCTCTACAAAGTTCTCAAGGTCTTCACTTCTAATCCCGATCCTGAGTTTGAACAACACAAAAGCAAGTTAAGAGCAACGTGAGCAATCAAATCATGCCAAGAAGAAAGTGACCAGGCTTATCAGACAAAAGCTTTTTCTATGACTAGCAGATTTACTTTTTAATCTTCTTTTTCAGGAAGATATCAGGAACAGCTTCACGTGAAACACCATCAGCATACCCGTACAAAAGCTGAAGGTACAAGCAACTGCACTGGGAGCAGATGTGGTTAGGAACATGCGAGTGCACGAGTAAGTATGTTGCAGAACTTCTAAATTACAATGTGAAGGTCTATTTGCCTACAACCACTGAAATAAAGAACTAACCTGAAAAGAACTCCAACTGCATAACTGACGGCAGCCTGTTCAAATAAAACAAACCTTCTTTCAAATACAGTTTCTCATGAATAGTTAACTGATGGAGCAGAGAGAAGCCATAATGTTAACTGGTCAGAGCTTTGAGAGTAGGAAAATGCAAAGACACAAATACTATCCAATTGTTCATAGCATACTTCTTTTCTTTTTCTTATTAAAACTGATACGATTCTATTGTCCCATACGGAGACACAGCAGAAACAGATTTTGTATTGCAAGAAAGTAATATAATGAGATAGAATGTGTTGTATGAGGGAGTGACTGTGAGTCTGTGACAGAGATAATAAGTGGTTTTAGAATGGATGGGTTAAGCCAAAACTGATCCCCTCTGACCGAACTTGCGTCTTTGTAATCTATGCTTTTCTAAGGATTGCCTAATCATATAATTGACCTTATAAAGAAAAAACATCACCACTGAGAGAGCTTACCTGGGCTGATAAAGCTACTAAGCAATATCCGCTGCACCCGGTTCCAATTACAATTGACAGGTACATCAGTTCACGCTTCAGCTACAAAAGAAACGACAAAAAAGCAATCATTCCAAATATTGTTTTGCAATAACGCATCCAAAATAACTACTGGCATCACATACAGGACAACTATTTTCCACAAAATAAGTGTTTTGGTAAATCATACTGATTTTGACTGGTGGACTAATCAAGAAACATACTGAAAGGAATAATCATACAGCTTCATATTTCAGAAAGTTCAGTTTCTTCCTTCTCTCGCTGTCATCCCTCATGGCCTGCGATCAAACCCTCAAAGGGTTATGGGGAAGTAGATAAAATACAGCATTGTGAAACAAAGACAGAGAACTAGAGTATTCAAAAAGAGATAACACACCTTAGCTAGAGCTTTCCTATTCATGGGGGCTGAATCACTTTCCCCAACAATCCATTCTTGAGTCGGTTTGAGTTTCAAGAAACCGCTTTCATCATCATCATATGCACTATCAATCGAGCTCTCCTGCAAATTAGAAATACAAATAATATCCATAAAGCAGCTATACTGACCAAAGTAACAGCTCCAAGTGAAAGGCTTTCCACCATGAAAGCTATACATATTGGTAAGATTCCAAAACTAGTTTTAATCAAACCAAGTACAAGCCAGCAATAAATTTCGTAAAAGTGTATTGACTCATAAATTTGTATATATTAGCAACAGGATCATACAATAAGGAATTCAAATCGGAAAGAAAAAAAAACTAAGCTTGCTGCCACTTTCTTTACGATTGGACGGATATTATTTTACAACTAACTAAAGGTAGTAATGAACTTAGGAAAGAAATCAACCTGATTATCTAGTCCATAATACAATAACACAATAAACAAGAATCTATACCTGATTATCTAGTCCAACAGTTGAAGAAGAAGCTACATTAGAGTTGAGATCAAACGATTCAAGAATGTCCCTTAACCAGAGCCTATCAGAAACTTTGGAAATGAAATCTCCATTCTCTTCTCTATCTTTCAAGTACATTTGCAACACATCCTCCTCCATAAGCTCACTCACTAAAAAAAAATAAAACACACCAAACATAAAAATGAAATCTTTAACAGAGCAAAATGAACAAGAAGGAGTGTATTGTCACCAGAGCGAGAAGCAGCGTTAAATGCAGACAAGCGTGGTAAATTCCTGTTCGGCGTTTTCTGAGGATGACACGCCGGATAAATCCTCATTTGCGGCGGAGGTGTGGTGCCGCCGGAAAACCACACAGCGGTGGGAATCGAAAGAGACTCCATGTGGTTCTAGAACAAGTTGCAGCAAAGCTTATCCTCCCACTTTTGGTAATGACAAAAGATTTTAAGTTACAAAACAAGACCCTCTAACTATTCCCACCTTGTAGTTTGGCCCCTCAATTAGTTTTTATAAGTTTTGAGTCCTTCCAAAAAGAGAATTGTATTTTTTTCTTCCAATGGAGTCCTTTCCATTTTGTTAAAACCGAATGGAAGAGAGGGCCATTGTTGCAATAAAGAAGAATAGAGCATATAAACAGTGAAGGAGAAGGGGGGTTTTGCTAATTGGAAGAGAAATTTGAAAACCTTAGAAAAAGCTTTACTCTTTCGCCGCCGCAACAAAGAACGGAGATGGAGAAAGTGAAGATTGAAGAAATTCAGTCCACTGCTAAGAAGCAGCGTATCGCTACTCACACCCATATCAAAGGCCTTGGCCTCGAGGTTTCTTTCTTCTTCTCCTTCCTCTTTCACTCCAGTAGATGTCACTAGTATGCTCTAGTGTTCCAAGTTTGCTCGGGTTTAGGGTTTAAAGTTCCAGACTTTCTTAGGGCTTTCAAGCTAATTGCTCCGGAACCCTACTTTTCAATTGTAAAGTTTCAATTTTTCTCGGGGTAATGCATATACTATGATGGATTCTACATACCCATTAAGCCTACAGTTGGTGCTCTCTCTCCACTTTGGTTCTTTTATATGTATTCACCTCTTTTTAGAGTTTGTAATTTTCCTTTCTCTAATGCTGTGTCTATTCAGCCAACTGGAATTCCTATACCATTGGCCTCTGGATTTGTGGGTCAACTCGAGGCTAGAGAGGCAGCTGGTCTTGTGGTTGACATGATTAAGCAGAAGAAAATGGCTGGCAAGGCTCTTTTGCTCGCCGGACCTCCTGGAACCGGGAAAACTGCCTTGGCTCTTGGAATATCCCAGGAGTTGGGAAGTAAGGTAACTTCAAATGATTTCTTGTTGTATCTTCATTAGATATCTTACTTGTTATGAGGCTTTTTTTATTTAAGGCGTATGTTATTTGGATCTTGTTTGCAGGTTCCCTTTTGTCCAATGGTTGGTTCTGAGGTTTACTCTTCAGAGGTTAAGAAAACTGAGGTTCTCATGGAGAATTTTAGACGTGCCATTGGGTTACGTATCAAGGAGACCAAAGAAGTTTACGAAGGGGAGGTGTGTTGCTATTTTCAGTTTCTTGTGATGTGTTCTTGCGCAGTAGTATGTCTTAGTGTTGCTTTGAATTTTGGGTTTTTAACCTGTTTTCCGTGATTTATAGGTCACGGAGTTGTCACCAGAAGAAACTGAAAGTCTTACTGGAGGATACGGTAAAAGCATCAGTCATGTTATCATTGGACTCAAGACAGTCAAAGGAACCAAACAATTGAAGCTGGATCCTACTATCTACAATGCTTTGATTAAGGAAAAGGTTAGTTGTTCCACTTCTGTGCACCTGGTATTGTTTTCATCTGTTTGGATCCCAGGTCGAATTAAATTTTTCTACCATGTCTTTAAATCCGGGAGGTTCTTTCCTAGTGAAGTTGCTGATTATTTTAATCTGATTGGTTCTTGTTTTTTTCACTGTTTGACTCTCAGGTGGCTGTAGGAGATGTTATATACATTGAAGCTAACAGTGGAGCTGTAAAGAGAGTAGGTAGAAGTGATGCTTTTGCCACTGAATTTGATCTGGAAGCAGAAGAATATGTTCCACTTCCGAAAGGAGAGGTTCACAAAAAGAAAGAGATAGTGCAGGTTAGCTTTTTATGGCTTTGCTTATTCCAAGAACTCTTAATTATCTCCTTTGTCCATTATTACCTTTTGTGATTGGTTTAATGTATGCGTGTTTTAAGGTTACCTTGTTCCTGAGCTTCTTATGACTGCTTGTTACTCAACTAGGATTTATTCTTTCTAGCTTAAATAAGAACCAAAACTTTCTTTCATGGTGGACTCTAATCATTTTCTCACTATGGATAGGATGTCACGCTCCAAGATCTGGATGCTGCAAATGCGCGACCTCAAGGTGGACAGGATATACTCTCTCTGATGGGCCAAATGATGAAACCCCGGAAGACTGAGATCACTGATAAGCTTCGGCAAGAAATTAACAAGGTGATTTTCACTAGAACATGGTTAATTTTTGTTTAAATCTTGCGAGTTTTTTGTTAAGTCTAATACTATCGGTATCTGTATACTTGATTACAGGTAGTGAATCGTTACATAGATGAAGGTGTGGCAGAGCTTGTTCCTGGAGTTCTATTTATTGACGAGGTATTTTCCTGAATGAAATTTTCTCATTCCATCATATTGATTTTGCTCAGGAATCGAAAGCAGTAATCTAACTTTCTTAAATCACAACACTTCAGGTCCATATGCTTGATATGGAGTGCTTTTCATACTTGAACCGTGCTCTTGAGAGCTCATTATCTCCGATAGTGATATTTGCAACAAACAGAGGTGTTTGCAACGTAAGGTGAGGAGATATTCTAGACCTTATGAGTGATATATTTTCTTCTGTAGTAATCATGTGAGTTTCAGTTTAATTAACATAGTGATTCACTGTATTTACAGAGGGACTGATATGCCCAGTCCCCATGGAGTCCCTATCGACTTGTTGGATCGGTTGGTCATTATTCGGACCCAAATCTATAATCCATCTGAAATGATACAGGTTCCTCGTTGTTTCCCCCTCTCTATCCTTTATTTCCACATATCAATTAGATAACAGCATTCTAACAGATGAAATGATTGTTATGTGGCCAGATTATAGCCATTCGTGCGCAAGTGGAAGAGTTAACCCTGGATGAAGAATGCTTGGTCCTACTTGGAGAGATTGGGGAAAGAACCTCTCTAAGGTTTAACACTAAACTTTGATTGTCACTTTTTTTTTAATCCTTTTCTTCCTCATCTCTAAACCGTGTCTGTGCTTCCACTTTCAGGCATGCGGTTCAGCTTCTGTCTCCCTCAAGCATCTTGGCGAAAATGAATGGACGTGACACTATTTGCAAGGTACTTTACTCGTGACAATAAAGCATTATAAAAAATGAATGTTAAGTTGTGATCTTCCATTAAAATTTTTGGTGTTGTGACTTTTGACAGGCTGATATAGAGGAAACAACATCACTCTACTTGGATGCTAAATCTTCAGGAAAGCTTTTGCATGAGCAGCAGGAAAAATACATCTCTTGAAAAAACACTAATCGAATGTTCTGTCGAAAGATCTTTTCTTTCTCTCCTCCCGATTTCTTCTCTTTAACTATTTTGTAATGCCAGGATTTGGAGAAAAGCTAGAATTTTAATGTGATATGTAACTGGTTATTCACTTACCAAATAGTATGAGAAACTAAATCTGAGTTTCTGTTAGTCTCTGAATCTTTGTGATTGTCAATCATGGAGGAAAACAAAACAAAACTTACCAAGCAGTGCTTGGTCTTGACTCCTGAGAATGAATAATTTTTCGGTTTAGTTGGACCACGTTGGTTTCTTAATTCCGACAATAACATTTAGGTCAAATTTATAAACAACAGAAAAAATGTGGGGTCTGTATGTAAAACCCTTGGTCGGACTTTAGGTTGAGACTGAAACCAAAAAGACTAGGGTTTTGGTAACGAGGAAGAAGACGAAAATGGCGACGACTCCATTAACCGTCGAACAAATTCTAAAAGAGAAGAAGACCCATGACCTCGATTCCGTCAAGGAACTTAACCTCGGTCACAGAGCTCTTACCGACGTGAGTCTTTTTTTTTTCTGTGCTCTGTTAAAACTCTGTTTTCCCCTAATTTGGTGTAAAAATTGAATCTTTTAGGTGTCTTGTTTGAGCAAGTTCAAGAACTTGGAGAAGCTCGATCTTCGTTTCAACAATCTCACTGATCTTCAGGTTAGTAATGATCTCTATAACCACCTTTTTGACTTGATAAACCAAATTGATTTGATAATTTTTCATGTTTTGTTTGTGTTTTAGGGATTGAAGTCTTGTGTGAATTTGAAATGGTTATCAGTTGTGGAAAATAAATTGCAAAGCTTGAATGGTATTGAAGGATTAACTAAGCTTACTGTGAGTTCCATTCAAATCAATTTTTTAGCTTTTGGTACTTAATTTTAGTCTTTGGATTTTGATTGTGTGATTTTGTTTGCAATCAGGTGTTAAATGCTGGAAAGAATAAGCTTAAATCCATGAATGAGATCTCTTCTCTTGTCAATTTACGAGCTTTGATTTTGAATGGTGAGTTTTACAACGCGGATTAAAGGTTACGAATGTGTATTTACATTCAAGCTCTACTACTTATGACTTACACTTTGTTGTTTTTTTCTTGCAGACAATAAAATTGCTTCCATTTGCAAGCTAGATCAACTGAAAGACTTGAACAGTCTCGGTATGTGCTTATATCATCAGACGAACATGTTAATATTTATATGTTTGTCCATTTTCATCTGACTTGAATTTTTTTTGTTTCGTTATGAATTTAATGCAGTTCTTTCTAGGAACCCGATCAGTGAAATCGGTGACTCGCTTTCTAAGTTGAAAAACCTCTCAAAAGTAAGCTCTAGTTAATCACTTGTTTCGGAATCATAATAATGTTGATTCGAACCTAATCCCTGGTTTCAGATTTCTTTGTCTGAGTGCAGAATAAAAGCTATAGGCTCTTCTCTCAAGTCATGCTCAGATTTGAAAGAGCTACGTCTCGCCAACAATGAGATTAAGGTGATCTTTCTTCCTTACAAAAAAAATCTAATATTTTGTTTATATTGATTATATCCTTTACGCCTGAATGTTCAGACTCTCCCGGCAGAACTTGCACTCAACAAGAGACTACTGAATTTGGATGTGGGGAACAATAAGATAACGAGTCTCTCTGGTTTAGAGGTAATAATGTATTCATATAAGTGCTAGCAGACTTGTTATCACCTTACCTAGCTTGTTACAAGTTTTAGTATTTATCTAATACAAAACCGTCAAAATTGCATGTTCCCAAACAATAGGTTTTGGAGACACTATCTTGCTTGCGAAACTTGAATATTCGAGGAAACCCAATCTCTGATAACGAGAAGTCAGCTAAGAAGGTAAACCCATTGTTTTTGTACTTCTCTTTCTATTGTGATTAGTGTAACTGCATGTGGAATGAAATGAGAATGAGAATATATGTTTGAATGTTGCAGGTGAGAAAGCTGCTCCCCCCTTCAGTGAAAGTACTCAACGCTAAACCCTTAGAGAAAAGCTCAAAGAATGCAAAGTATGTCCGATTTGATCTGGATGATGAAACCATTGATACTCCTCACAACGAAGAAGCAGAAGAAGAACAATCAAAAGTAGATCGAAAAAGCAAGAAGAGCTCCAAGAGAAACAAGTCAGAGGAAGATGAAGAAGAAGCCAACAATGATGAGGATCACAAGAGCAAGAAGATGAAGAAGAAGTCTAAAAGCAACTTGGATTTAGATATTTTTCAAGCAGAAAAGAGAGAAGAAGATAAACAGAAGAAAACCTCGGATAACAACAATGATGATGCTGCTAAGAAGAAACATAAAAGGGCTACACCAAAGGAGGAACTCGATGCTATCGATGATGCTGAAATGTCTTTTGCAGAAATCTTTTCCCGAGACAGTCTGCCAGAGGATACTGAAGATGATATCAAGAAGGAAAAAAGCACTGCACAAGAGATGGGGTTGGTGAAAGTGATAGATAATACTCAAGCTAACAAGAAGAAGAAGAAAACGGGAAGTAAACAAGGCAAGAGTGCAGTGCTTGAGCTTCCCTTGGATGTTGAAATCGGGTTGGGAGGAGAGTCGAAGTGGGAATAAAACAGAGAACTAAAACTCCGATGGTTAGGAACTTATTATAAAAGGAAGAAATGCAAATGTTGAGTGATTTTGATCTTGTTTTAAAAATGGTTTTGCAGTGTTGAGAGAATCTTTAATTTGATTTGAAAATTTCTTGTATGCACTTGAATGTGCCAGTTTTGAGATGAATGTTCTTATAGATGAAAACATTTTGTTATTTGATAAAAAAAAAAAATGGAATCGTTTCGTTATAAAAATAAGAAGCAATGACAGAAGGGACAATGGGCAATTGCTGAAATTTTTGTAAAACAAAAAAAAAAAAAAAAAA